>CM077643.1:398066918-398304418 GCA_039707465.1 Rhabdophis nuchalis | reverse complement strand
CTGGAACGAATTGCCCCCGAAATTAAGAACTATCCCTGACTTACGCACCTTCCGCTGTGCTCCCAAAACCTTTTTTTTCCAACAAGCCGGGCTGGCATAAAAATGAATTTTTAAATATGAATATTTATTCATTTTAATTGGGGTTGGTTGGTTTTTTTTAATCTTGTGAGAGGCCAAATTATTTAATATGTTTTTTTAAAAATTGTTTTTAACTTTTATATATCTGTTTTAATTTGGCTGTACAGCGCCCTGAGTCCTTCGGGAGTAGAGCGGTATAAAATAAAATAAAATAAAATAAAATAAAATAAAATAAAATAAAATAAAATAAAATAAAATAAAATAAAATAAAATAAAATAATAAAATAAAATAAAATAAAATAAAATAAAATAAAATAAAATAAAATAAAATAAAATAAAATAAAATAAAATAAAAGTGACTGTTCAATTAAACGACCCTGAAAGAAGTGACTCATTACCATTTTTCACACTTACTACCACTGTAGCAGCCCCATGATCCTGTGATCAACATTCAGATGCGTGGCAACTGGTTCATACTTATGACCGCTGCTGTGTCCCGAGGTCCTGGGATCACCTTTTGCAATCTTTTGATGAGCAACATCAGTGGGGAATCCAAATTCAATTAACAGCTGTAGTAATAACTTATCAGCTGCAGTGATTCACTTAACAGCGGCAAGAAAGATCGTAAAATGGGGCAAAACTCACTTAACAAAGGTCTCGCTTCACAACAACAAAATTTGGGCTCAATTGTGGTCATACGGTACGTCGAGGGCCACCTGTACTGTAATGTATGGCTCCTACTTGCTCTGAGCCTCCTGCCTGATGGGCTTTGTAACTCTTCCAGATTGCCCAGAATCCATTCTCCTCATCCACACCCAGCATGTTTCCCTTTTCAGGGAAACTTTGAAGGGACTTATCAAGCCGTCCTGGAGAATCTCTTATCAAGCCGTCCTGGAGAATCAGCCCTGTTAGAGATGCCACGTTCATTAGCATAAACTTGTCAAACAATTAAATCAGATAAACAGAAAGCACTTCTTTAAAGGGGGGGGGGAGAGAGAGAGAGAGAGAGAGAGATTGTCTTCTCCTGCTAATCTGGGGTAGAAATCTGGCCCTTTTAAGCAGCTCCAGGCATAAGTGAAAGAAAATAGGTAGTCATCCTGGCAGGGGCATCCAGATCAGCCTCAGCAGGTAAACAGAAGAGATGGGGGAGAAAAGTTTTACAAGGTTTACCTAGAAAGTCTGCCTTGTGATTTGGGAAGATAGTAAAACGGAGCTTAAGTGGTCCAGGAGACGAAGGAAGTCAAGTGCTGGACAAAGAATGAGGGAGAGATGCGTTTGGACTCTTAGGAGACCACGGAGAAAAAATAAGTTCCACTGACTTTGGAGGAATCCAGAGGCAGACTAGATTAGCCCAAAGCAGTGTCCCAATTGTTCTAAAACAGGGGTCCCCAACCTTTTTGGCACCAGGGACCGGTTTCATGTTAAAAAAATTCTGTGGACCAGTGGCCATGGCTCGTCTGGCATAGAGGGGTAGCGGGGTAGCCTACCGGTAGCCTTCCGGGTGCGCTTCAAGGTGCTTGTTACCATCTTCAAATCGCTCCATGGCTCGGGGCCTAGCTACTTGCGGGACGGTCTCCTGCCACATACCTCCCTGCGTCCGATATGCTCCCACAGAGGGCCTACTGAGGGTACCAACCGCCCAGTGGTGGGTTTCAAATTTTTTAGAACCTACTCTGTAGGTGTGGCCTATTTTGTGGGCGTGGCTTGGCAGTCATGTGACAGGGTGGGAGTGCTTAGCAACCAAAATTTTGGACTCAATTGTGATGATAAATTCTTTCTTTCTTTCTTTCTTTCTTTCTTTCTTTCTTTCTTCCTTCCTTCCTTCCTTCCTTCCTTCCTTCCTTCCTTCCTTCCTTCCTTCCTTCCCTTCCCTTCCTTTCCTTCCTTCCTTCCTTTCCTTTCCTTCCCGTTGGGTCACTGGCAGCGGTGGGCCAGATTTACTTCCAGGTACGCCGGTGGAACCCCCTCTCACCGGTTCTCTAAATTTCACCAACCGGCTCTCACGAGTAGGTGCGAGCCTGCAGAAACCCACCATTGCAACCGCCGGTCAATGCCGGCTAGCAGTGCCCAGGGGTAGGGCCTTCTCTGTGGCAGGGCCGGCCCTTTGGAACGACCTACCCCCCGAACTTCGCATTATCACGGACCTTCCCCTCTTTGGCCGTTCACTTAAAACATACTTTTTTCAGCAAGCTGGTCTTGCTTAATCGTTTAGACTTTTTTGTTAAATAACTTCTGCCAAATACGCAAATGGACGTTGGGTTTTTAGGGGGAATTTTAGCACAGGCTCCGATTTAATTCTTTTTACCTATTTATTGTATTTTTATCATTGTTGATTTTAATTTCCTGTGCACCGCCCTGGGTCCATTTTGATGGAGAAGGCGCGGTATATAAATTGAAATAAAGTGAAAGTGAAAGTGAAAGGGGAGGAGGGGGAACAGGTGTCGCATGCATGTGCTGGGGGGTGAGTCAGCTCACTTGCCCCTCTTGGGGCCCCAACGGCGCGAGCGGCCGCGCCTGCGCCATCCCGCCCCTGGCACGCACTCTGCCCAGGGGGCTGCCCCCTCGTCCCTCCTCCTCCTCTCTGGCCCTTTCTAAAAGTTGTGCCGCTCACTGCGGCCCGGTTCTTATCAAGCCACGGACCGGCACCGGTCCACGGACCGGGGGTTGGGGACCCCTGTTCTAAAACATAGGAGAAAGAAACATAGAAAAATAGAGTTTGGAAGGGACCTTGGAGGTCTTCTAGTCTACCCCTTGCTCGAGCAGGAGACCCTATACCAGTGATGCTAACCTTTCTGTCACTCAGCACTTTCTGGTGCTGAGTGCCCAAAGGGCGTGTGCGAAACCCCAAAATGCAATGCGAGCACCCCTGCGCATGCGCTTTGCCCGCCCCCTGCCCCACTCCTGCCCATTTTTGGCTTGCAGGTTGGTGCAGGAGGCTTTCCAGGCCCAAAACGGAGTGCAGGGGCGCACAAACTCACATGAACCTCCAAAATGCAATGTGAGTGCCCCCTGCACATGTGCCCTGCCCTGCGCATTCACCCCAGATCCTGCACATCCACAGCAGATACCCGAAGAACAGCTGGCCAGCGGGAGGTGCACGCACGCGGGTGGTGAAGCTGGGCTGGGGTGATGGCTGGTTGTGGGCACACCTGTGGCACGCGTGTCATAGGGTCACCATCACAGCCCTATACCATTTCAGCCAAATGGTTGTTCAGTCTAGTTTTGAAATCTTCCAGTGATTGATAACCTGATCATGGGGCGCTGCGTTATAGAAGTCTAAGTGCTATTGCTATAATAAAAGGAATATTACCAGGACTTTGGTTTCCAAATCAAGTCTAGTCTAAGTGCTATTGCTATTTACAATACAATTCAATACAATAGTAGAGTTGGAAGGGACCTTGGAGGTCTTCTTGTCCAACCCCTTGCCCAGGCAGGAAACCCTATATATACCATTTCAGACAAATGACTATCCAACATCCTCTTAAAGACTTCCAGTGTTGGGGCATTCACAACTTCTGGAGGCAACTTCTGTTCCACTGGTTAATTGTTCTAACTGTCAGGAAATTTCTCCTCAGTTCTAAGTTGCTTCTCTCCTTGATTAGTTTCCACCCATTGCTTCTTGTTCTGCCCTCAGGTGCTTTGGAGAATAGCTTGACTCTCTCTTCCTTCTGACAGCCCCTGAGATATTGGAACACTGTTATCATGTCTCCCCTAGTCCTTCTTTTCATTAACCTACTAGACATACCCAGTTCCTGCAACCGTTCTTCATATGTTTTAGTCTCCAGTCCCCTAATCCTCTTTGTTGCTCTTCTCTGCACTCTTTCTAGAGTCTCCACGTCTTTTCTACATTGTGGCGACCAAAACTGAATGCCGTATTCCAAGTGTGGCCTTCCCAAGGCTTTATAAAGTGGTATTAACGGATCGGATCTACCTTGAATGGTTGACCACCACCACGAAGCTGTGGCAGTGTTAATGCGGGTACAATCTGAGGCAATTTATTAGCCATTTTGTCAAAGGGCCCAGCTTGTATCGGCTAAATTAAGTTGACGTGAAAACACTGTCCCTTCTGGCTTTTCGCTTTAGGGCAGGGGTGTTCCTGGGGAATTCTGGGAGTTGAAGTCCACAAGTCTTGAATTTGCCAAGGTTGGACACCCATGTTTTAAGGGCAGGGGTGTCAAATTCAAGACCTGGGCCTGGGGTGGGGGGGCTGGATGAAGCCCACAGGCTATTTAGATGTGGCTCGCGGGGCTGCCCTGGAAATAGGGAAGGACCGGCCCACAGTGCTTCTGCCAGCGAAAGTGAGTTCCCGAGCTCCATTTTCGCTGGCAGAGGGTTGTAGGAGGCTGCGGCAGCCGAAAAGAGAGTTCAGGAGCCCGTTTTCGCTGGTAGAGCGCTCGGGCCACCACAGGCGTCCCCGACAGTAATGACATCGAGCTGGCCATGCCCACCCTGGCCACACCCACCCCGGCCTCCGGAGGTTAAACACAACCCTGAGGCGGCCCTCAATGAAATTGAGTTTGACACCCCTGCTATAGGGGCCTCCTATTTCAGACAATGGAAAAGTTTTATCTTTCAAACCCAGCTCTTGCCTTGTGCGTATCTGAATTCCTAGCTTGGAGACCAGCATGAGTTGGTTCGGGGGTCTCCGAGAATTGGCTTGTAGACCTGGTGGGTGGAGGGTCTCCTCTCCAAGCCCAGACAGCTGACTTCTAGGTTAGGAGAGGTGGTGGATGAACAGAGAGCCATTTCTGACCAATAGCGAAATCTGTTTAGAGTATAATAGAATAACAGAGTTGGAAGGGACCTTGGAGGTCATCTAATCCAACCCCCTGCCTAGGCAGGAAATCCTACACCACTTCAGGCAAATGGTTATCCAACACCTTCTTAAAAACTCCCACTGTGGGAGCATTCAGAACTTCTGGAGACAAGTTGTGATTAATTGTTCTAACCGTCAGGAAATTTCTCCTCAGTTCTAAGTTGCTTCTCTCCTTGATTAGTTTCCACCCATTGCTTCTTGTTCTATACTCAGGTGTTTTGGAGAATAGCTTGACTCCCTCTTCTTTGTGGCAACCCCTGAGATATTGAAAGACTGCTATCATGTCTCCCCTGGTTCTTCTTTTCATTAAACTAGACATACCCAGTTCCTGCAACTCTTCTTCATATGTTTTAGACTCCAGTCCCCTAATCTTCTTTGTTGCTCTTCTCTGCACTCTTTCTAGAGTCTCCACATCTTTTCTACATCGTGGCGACCAAAACTGGGTCCATTATTCCAAGTGTGGCCTTCCCAAGGCCTTATAAAGTGGTATTAACACCTCACGTAATCTTGATTCTCTTCCTTCCCATTACAGGAAGGATCATATATGAGTCTTTTTTCACATGTGTTATAAGAAGACCTTAGCAGCGATGGCCAAAATAGGGAGCTGGTTAACACAACTGGATGGGAAGTAACGGACTCAGGCTCAACCCGACCAAGACCGAGTGGCTGTGGTTTCCGGCTGCCCGATTCAACCAGCTTTCTCCAACGCTGGCCATAGGGGGCGAACATCTTGCCCCTGTGGATGGGGCGCGCAATTTGGGTGTCCTCCTGGATACCCGGCTGTCTATGGAAGAGCAAGTGACAGCCGTGGCCAGGAGGGCGTTTTACCAGGTTCGCCTGGTTCGCCAATTGCGCCCCCTATTGGATCGGGACGCCCTTCGCACAGTCACTCATGCCCTCGTGACATCCCGACTGGACTATTGTAACTCTCTCTACATGGGGCTTCCCTTGAGGTGCACCCGGAGGCTTCAGTTAGTTCAGAATGCAGCCGCGCGAGCAATTATGGGGACCACCAGGTTCACCCACGTTACACCGCTCTTGCGCGAGCTGCACTGGCTGCCTGTCGTCTTCCGGGTGCGCTTCAAGGTGCTAACTATCATCTTTAAAGCGCTCCATGGCTCGGGACCTAGCTATTTGCGGGATCGGATCCTGCCCCATACATCCTCACGACCGATTCGCTCCCACAGAGAGGGACTTCTCCGGGTGCCGTCCACTAGACTTTGTCAGCGGGCGACGCCCAGGGGAAGGGCTCTCTCTGTGGCGGGCCCGGCCCTCTGGAACGACCTTCCCCCCGATATCAGAACGACCACGGACCTCCGCTCCTTCCGTACGAAATTAAAGACCCATTTCTTTCGACTGGCCGGCCTTGGATAGTCTCTCTGTCTATAGATTTTAAATGTATTTTAATGGGTTTTAATTTTTTAGCACGGGATAGCATTGTTTAATTGTGTTTTAATGTATATATTTTTGTATCTACTGTTTATATTGTTTTTAGTTCCTCCTGTGCACCGCCCCGGGTCCCTGTGGGGAGAGGGAGCGGTTAATAAATTCAAAGTTATTTATTATTATTATTTATTACAACACACTGAGCCATGATATATTGGCTTGGGTCTTAGCTTAATGTGTAAAGTTTGGAAACATGGCTTGTGGCATTGTCGGTAGATTGTATAACGCCCCAATCAACAGATGATGAAATAAACGATGGATAAGCAAACCATGGTTTAGTGCAAAGTATGAACCAATTCATTACTTGTGTTTAGACAATACAGTTCAATAAAGACATGGTAGATACATTAAGACAAAATACAGGTAGTCTTACAACCTTTTGTTTAGTGACTGTTTGAAATTACACCAGCACTGAAAAAAGTGACTTATGACCGGTTTTTCACATCGATGACCATTGCACATGATCAAAATTCACATGTTTGGTAACTGGTTCATATTTATGTTGGTTGCAGCATCCAGAAAGGCAAAATGAATCGATTCATATATTTTTTTGCAAACTTTTGACAAGCAAAGTTAATGGGGAAGCCAGATTCATTTAACAACTGGCAGTGATTCACTTAACAGCCATGGCAAGAAAGGTCGTAAAAATGGGGCAAAACTCACTTAACAAATGTCTCGCTTAGCAACATAAATTTTGGGCTCCATTGTGATCATAATGCGAGGACTACCTGCATGCTAAGCTGGGGTTAGTTTGTGACTTTCGCCGTCAGGGTGGGACAAGCTGAGTCAATGGGAGAAGCCCGATTTGCTTAACACTCAATTCATTTATTTATTTATTTATTTTATTTATTTATTTTATTAAATTTATATACCGCCCTTCTCCAAGAGGACCCAGAATTCCTTTACAACCAAAGTGATTCACGTAACGACTGTGGCAAAATAGGTTGTAAAATCAGCCGTGATTCACTTAACAACTGGCTTGCTTGGCAACAGAAACTCTGGTTCCAAATGCAGCCATAAGTTGAGGACTAGCTACATCAACTCGCCTCGCTTAGGTTACGCAGGCCCCAAAAATGGATTTAAATTCTATCACCAGGTTAAGTGTGCAGCCATTAAATTCTGCTTCCTGTCCCCCTTTTTGAAATTACAATACAATACAATATAATAGCAGAGTTGGAAGGGACCTTGGAGGTCTTCTAGTCCAACCCCCTGCCTAGGTAGGAAACCCTATACTGTTTCAGACAAATGGCTATCCAACATCTTCTTAAAGACTTCCAGTGTTGGGGCATTCACAACTTCTGGAGGCAACTTCTGTTACACTGATTAATTGTTGTAACTGTCAGGAAATTTCTCCTCAGTTCTAAGTTGCTTCTCTCCTTGATTATACAATAGCAGAGTTGGAAGGGACCTTGGAGGTCTTCTAGTCCAACCCCCTGCCTAGGCAGGAAGCCCTATACCATTTCAGACAAATCGCCATCTACTTTCCAGCCCTCTCTAAGCAGTTTACAGAGTCAGCATGCTGCCCCCAGCAATCTGGGTCCTCATTTTACCCACCTCGGAAGGATGGAAGGCTGAGTCAACCTTGAGCCCTGTCAAGTTTAAACTCCAGGCTGTGGGCAGAGTTAGCCTGCACTGCAGCATTCTAACCACAGCGCCACTGGGGAATAACAGAGTTGGAAGGGACCCTAGAGGTCTTCTAGTCCAACTCCCTGCTTAGGCAGAAAACCCTACACCACTTCAGACAAATGGCTATCCAACATCTTCTTAAAGACTTCCAGTGTTGGGACATTCACAACTTCTGGAGGCAAGCTGGATCTGGGACTTATAATTCCCTACCATTCAATCATAATAGCAGAGTTGGAAGGGACCTTGGAGGTCATCTAGTCCAAGCCCCTGCCTAGGCAGGAAGCCCTATACCGTTTCAGACAAATGGCTATCCAACATCTTCTCAAAGACTTCCAGTGTTGGGGCATTCACAACTTCTGGAGGCAACTTCTGTTCCACTGATTAATTGTTCTCACTGTCAGGAAATTTCTCCTCAGTTCTAAGTTGCTTCTTGTTCTACCCTCAGGTGCTTTGGAGAATAGCTTGACTCCCTGTCAACTATTTAGCCAGGCTAAAGCTTAAAAAAAAAAGAAGGCCAATGGGCTGAATTTAGGACACTCCAATAAAATCAATGTTGCTTTGCCCTAATATTTTTGTTTCCCTTTCATTTTTCTGATCTGCCAATCCAAAACGTTGCAACATAAATCCTGTCCTTACAAAAAAAAAAAAACACGAAACGAAAGAGAGAAGTAATTGGAGACTTTGTGATCCTATGTACAGGTGGCATTGCACTTAATTTCTTAATACATCCATTTGATAGACAGCATTAACTTTAACTTTAATATAAATCTCTGCGGATAGGTGTGGGGGAGGGGAGGGGAGAGCCGGAATACCGAGCTCCTCATATATACAGTGGTGTAGCTTCAGTTCAACAGCACGGATGGTTTCCCCCTTCGCAACCTGACGTAACAGCCCCAAGTCCTCTCTTTGGTCCTCTCCAATGGAAGTGGGTCACTTTATAAATACGATTGATCGCCAGCTTTAAAGGTTCTTTTCCAAAGCTTCTCGTTCGGTGTCCATTTTTTTCTGGTGTTTGGTAAGAAACAAATAAATCTCCTTCCAAGAAGGAAAATATTTTGGCATCTTTGAAGCGATAAGTCTTGGAAAACGCCACAGGAAATGCAGACATCTTTCCGGATCCCTTGAAGAGAGCTACAACAGCAGCACGGAAACTTCTAATCTTCTTTCCAGGCTGAGCCTGGGATCTCTTTGGGATCGAGCTAAGCAAGCTCCTCGGGCTTTGCTGCAGCCTTCCGCCAGATCTCATGGTGGGCCAGGCAGGACGTTGTGGAAAAATACTTTCCAGTTGCTAAAGGCACAGGAAATGGGGCAGAGTATCACCAAGCTTGCAACGGACACTGGAGGGGAAAAAAACAGAAAAAGAAGGTTAACAGTGATTAGAAGGCGAGGAAGTGACTTAGAACAATTGAACATTGGGCACTATCTAACAAAATGAAATTCAATGGTGAAAAGAGTCAGGTTCTACATTTAGGTAAGAAAATTGAAATGTGCAGGTACAGTATAGGGTGTACTTTGCTCAATAGTAGCAACTGTGAAAGGGATCTTGGAGTCCTAGTGGACAACCATTTAAATATGAGCCAGCCGTGTGCAGCAGCTGCCAAAAAAGCCAACACAGTTCTAGGCTGCATAAACAGAGGGAGAGAATCAAGATCACGTGAAGTGTTAATACCACTTTATAAGGCCTTGGTATCTTGGAATACGGCATTCAGTTTTGGTCACCACGATGTAGAAAAGATGTGGAGACTCTAGAAAGAGTGCAGAGAAGAGCAACCAAGAGGATTAGGAGACTGGAGGCTAAAACATATGAAGAACGGTTGCAGGAACTGGGCATGTCTAGTTTAATGAAAAGAAGGACTAGGGGAGACATGATAGCAGTCTTCCAATATCTCAGGGGTTGTCACAAAGAAGAGAGAGTCAAGCTATTCTCCAAGGCACCTGAAGGCAGGACAAGAAGCAATGGGTGGAAATTAATCAAAGAGAGAAGCAATTTAGAACTGAGGAGAAATTTCCTGACAGTTAGAACAATTAATCAGTGGAACAACTTGCATCCAGAAGTTGTGAAGGCCCCAACCCTGGAAGTCTTTAAGAAGATGTTGGATAGCCATTTGTCTGAAATGGTATAGGGTTTCCTGCCTGGGCAGGGGGTTGGACTAGAAGACCTCCAAGGTCCCTTCCAACTCTGTTATTATATTGTATTATCAGGAGAGAATCTAATCAAACGAATCAAGGAGAGAGTCTCTCTGTGGGCATGTGAGGTGTTGGCCAAGCTCAGCTGCACTGCACATGCACACGCCTCCTGCCGGCCAGCTGATTTTGGGGTCATACAAGCATACGTGGGAGGATCACGCATGCATGCGTGGTAGCATGGGGCTCATCTGTGCATGCGCAGGAGCTGGGGGGAGCTCGGGGAGGCGGCACGTCCCCCCACCGCAGCCTATTTTTGCTCCCAGCAGGCTTCAGGGAGGCCTACTAGGCCCAAAATGAATTGGGGGGGCATACATATGTGAGGGGTGGGGGCTTTCGGCACACAACAACAAAAAGGTTAGCCATCCCTGGAGTAAGGCTTTTGGGGGTGCCTGTAACTCATCAATTATTCTCTGAACTGACCCCGTTCCTATCCCCGTTCCTAACACTGAAATATAAGATCGAACATAAAATAGGTCTTCCTCAACTTACGACCACAATTAAATTCTGTTGCTAAGCAAGATAGTGATAAAGTGAATTTTGCCCCGTTGTATGATTTTTTCCTGCCACGACTGTTAAGCAAACCACTGCGTTTGTTAAGTGAATCAAGCGGTTGTTAAACAAATCAGACTCCCCCCTCGGGTGACTTTGCTTATTGGAAGATGACTGGGAAGGTTACGACCATAACTGAGACCAACATTTCCATCGTTAAGCAAGACGGTTGTTAAATGGTTTCTATCCCATTTTATGGTCTTTCTTGCCACAGTTGTTAAGTGAATCCTGCGCTTATTAAGTTGGTAACACGGGTTGTTCAATGAATCTGGCTTCCCCGTTGACTTTGCTTGTCAGAAGGTTGCAAAAGGGGAATCACGTGACCCCGGCACGCTGCGACCGTCATAAATACGAGCCAGTTGCCAAGCATCTGAGTTTTGATCACATGACCATGGGGAGGCTGCCATAGTTATAAGTGTGAAAAACATCATGTCACTTTTTTCTGGCGCTTTTGTAATTTCCAACGGTCGCTAAATGAACGGATGTGAGGACTATGCAATACAATACTGTATTTGTTGGACTATAAGACGCATCGTTGTATAAGATGCACCAAGATTTCGAAGAGGTAAGTAAGGGGGGGGGGGGGAAATTGCCCTCCCTGGCTCCCAGAAGCTCTCTGCGGGCTTTAGCAGGGCTGGGGGAAGACAAAAAGGCCCCTGTTTTTTCAGAAAATGGGCAAAAAACAAGGCATTTTTCGCAAAAAATGGAAGCCTTTTTTCCTTCCCCGTGAAGCCTGCAGAGTGCTGGTGGGGACTAAGGGAAGGGAAAAACGCCTCAATTTTTGTGAAAAATGGCCCGTTTTTCACAAAAATGGGATGCGGGGTGGGGCTTTAGGAGGCGAAAAATTGCTGTATTTGGTGTATAAGATGCACCAACATTTCCATGCTCTTTTAGGGGGGAAAGGTTTATGTTTTATTTATGTTTAATTTAACTTATATACCGCAGCCCTCTCCCATAAGGGACTCGGGGTGGTGCACAGGAGATTAAGAACACGGATACAAACATATAGAAAAGAATAAATACGTCGCAAATAATCAGTATAAAATCCTATTAAATTAAACAATACCCTGTGCTAAAATCAATTAAGACCCACTTATTAAAACTTTAAATTAATTTAAAAACAGTCGATAAAATAGTCTCGGAGATTAGGCCAGGCCAGCTAGCTGGAAGAAGTGTGTCTTTAGACACTGGCGGAAGAGGCGGAGATCCGTGATGGTCCTGAGATCAGGGGGTAGGTTGTTCCAAAGGGAGTATAAGGTGTGTCTTATACTCCAAAAAATATGGTAATTTGCTTTTTCCCTCTTCCTCTTTCAGTTCCATGTTGCGCTGTTGCATTGGTTTTTTTTTTAAGCTTGCAAACCCTGCGTGCTGAGATTGAGCTCTGAGCTGACAGGAAGCCTATCTGAGGAACATCAAAGCAGAAATGCCCAAATGTTGACCGCCATCAAGATGATGGCTGACAACCTTTAAAAAAAAAAAAAAAGCTAGGAATTTTCTTCCCTCCTTCTCAGGAGCATCAGCAAAGTCCCAACAAGTTGCGTCTTGCTAAGGTTTTGATGAAGGAAATGCTTCCTGAATGCAGGCAGGCTTGTTTGAACAAGCCAGCATCAAAGTTAACGGGCGGGTCGGAGAGAATCATCTATCAAGGGCAAAGTTAGGGTTGAGTGCATGCTAGATGAATCAGCAAGGCCTGCTAAGGAAATGATCTTCTCCTGGAGCCTGGATGCGCGTGACTGCCTGACTGATGGAGATAGGCGGGTTAGAGTTCCTACTGCTCCATCTTTCGTGTGAAAATATTGGATATTGCTTTTACTAGAATAAGCCACGCAGAATCTACATTTTTTTAACGCCTATGAGTCAGTGTTGACGCCTGGCCTGGACAAGTCCCTGTGATTTGCTTGGCAAGGTTTTCCAGAAGTGGTTTGCCATTGCTTGCTTCCTAGGGCTGAGACGGTTGGACTGGCTCAAAGTCATCTATCTGGCTTGGGGCCTAAAGCAGGACTAGAACTTTCTTTCAGATTCTAGACCAGGGGTGTCAAATTCAAGGCCTAGCCGCCAGATCCGGCCCTAGAATTGTGGTGGGATTCAAACCTTTTTACTACCGTTTCTGTGGGCGTGGCTTGATGGGCATGGCATGGCAAGGTGGGTGTGGCTTGGTGGATGTGACAGGGGAAGGATACTGTAAAATCTCCATTCCCTCCCCAATTAAGGGGAAGGATACTGTAAAATCCCCATTTCTTCCCGATCAGCTGGGATTCGGGAGGCAGAGAATAGATGAGGGCGGGGCCAGCCAAAGGTGGTATTTGCCAGTTCTTCGAACTACTCAAAATTTCCGCTACTGGTTCTCCAGAACTGGTCAGAACATACTGAATATCACCTCTGCATGGGGTGCTTAGGTCCAGCCCGCCGGCCCACCCTGGAAACAGCGAAGGACTGGCTCGCGGTGCCTCTGCCAGTAAAAATGGAGCTTGCGAGGGCCACGGGCAGCCCTCCCGAGCTCCATTTTCACTGGTAGAGAGTTTCAGGAGGCCGTCATAGCCAAAAACGGAGCTCAGAAGCCTGTTTTTGCTGTCAAAGTGCTCAGGCCACCACAGGTGCCCCAACACAGTGACGTCGAGCTGGCTATATCCCCTGGCCACACCCCAGGCCCCCCTGAGGTAAAACACAGCCCTGATGTGGCCCTCAATGATATAGAGCAGAGGTTCCCTCTGATATAGAGTTTGACACCTCTGGTCTAGACTGATTTATTTATTTTTAAAATTTATACCCCGCCCTTCTCCTGACAAGGACCCAGGGCGGCGCACAGGCAATCTTAAAAACTATACAAAAATACAAAAATACATTATTAAAAACTAATTAAATTATATCCCGTGCTAAAAACCCTTATAAAACCTTACAAATTAAAATTTATTAGAATAAAAGTCAGAAACGGGGGGCTGGCGGAAGAGGCGGAGGTCCGAGGTAGTGCGTAAATCGGGGGGGGGGGGGGGGTAGGTCGTTCCAGAGGGCTGTGCACGCCACAGAGAAGGGCCTTCCCCTGGGTGTCGCCAACCAGCATTGCCCAGCCGACGGTACCCGGAGAAGGCCCTCTCTGTGGGAGCGGATCGGTCGAAGGGATGTATGGGGCAGGAGGCGGTCTCGTATGTAGCTAGCCCTGATGCCTAAAACCACTACGCCAAATGGTTTTTTTAAAAAAATCTGTCTCTTCATATCTACATCCATATTCTGTTGGGTCTTTGGTGCTCTCTCAGCTTGGTGGTTTTGTTGCTGATGTTTCATTGCCAAAATAGGTAACACCATCAGTGCTAAATAACCCCCATCGTTCAATCCTGAACTACAAATATTCTCTTCTATCCATATCGATATCAAAAAATAAAAAATAATCCAGTGGGAATAAATAATAATAATAATAATAATAATTTTAATATTTATAAACCGCTCCCTCTCCCCATAGGGACTCGGGGCGGTGCACAGGTAGAATAAAAACAATAAATACATACAAACATTCCTTAAAAACAAATTAAACCTAACCTGCGCTAAAATTTCCCATTAAAACTGAACTATACTAAAACTACCCAGTAAAACCCCAAAGACAGAGAGACTATCCTAGGCCGGCCAGACAGAAAAGATGAGTTTTTAATTTAAGACGGAAGGAGCGGAGGTATGTGGTCGTCCTAATATCGGGGGGAAGGTCGTTCCAGAGGGCCGGGCCCTCCACAGAGATAGCCCTTCCCCTGGGTGTCGCCCGCTGACAGTGTCTAGTGGACGGCACCCGGAGAAGTCTCTCTCTGTGGGAGCGAATCGGCCGTGAGGATGTATGAGGCAGGATCCGATCCCGCAGGTAGCTAGGTCCCGAGCCATGGAGCGCTTTAAAGATGATAATTAACACCTTGAAGCGCACCCGAAAGACGACAGGTAGCCAGTGCAACTCGCGCAAGAGCGGTGTTACATGGGTAAACCTGGCGGTTCCCATAATTGCTCGCGCGGCTGCGTTCTGGACTAGCTGAAGCCTTCGGGTGCACCTCAAGGGGAGCCCCATGTAGAGAGAGTTACAATAGTCCAGTCGGGATGTCACGAGCGCATGAGTGACTGTGCGAAGGGCGTCCCGATCCAATAGGGGGCGCAATTGGAGAACCAGGCGAACCTGGTAAAACGCCCTCCTGGCCACGGCTGTCACTTGATCTTCCATGGACAGCCGGGCATCCAGGAGGACACCCAAATTGCGCGCCTCATCCACAGGAGCAAGATGTTCGCCCCCTATGGCCAGCGATGGAGTGAGCTGGTTGAATCGGGCAGCCGGAAACCACAGCCACTCGGTCTTGGTCGGGTTGAACCTGAGTCCGTTCCTTCCCATCCAGATCCGCACGGCTTCCAGGCACTGGCACATCACCGCTACGGCATCGTTGGGGTGGTTTGGGGTAGATATATACAACTGAGTGTCATCAGCGTATAGATGGTACTCTACCCCGAAACCACGGATGATCTCACCCAGCGGCTTCATATATGTGTTAAACAGGAGAGGCGAGAGGACCGACCCCTGAGGCACCCCACATGTGAGTGGTCTCGAGGTCGACCTCTGCCCCCCTGCCAACACAAATTGCGATCGGCCAGAGAGGTAGGAGGAGGACCACCGTAAAACGGTGCCTCCCACCCCCAACCCCCCCCCAGCCGATGCAATAGGATACCATGGTCGATGGTATCGAAAGCCGCCGAGAGGTCTAATAGGACCAGGATGGAGGAACAACCCCCATCTCTAAAGAGCCTTGGGAAGAGGCTTTGGCTTTTGAACATACAGAATGTGTTCAATTTTTTTTCTCTCAAGTTATATTTCTACTCTCCCAACCGCTGAAGGAGACAAGATGCCCAGATAATCAAATTAGCCAGGATGGAGAAAATCCATGTTTCTGAATAAACTCTCAGGAGCATGGGCCAAAGTACTGAAAATGAACCTCTACTTGGGCTTTTTTAAATTTTAATACGTGTGTTGCTTCCTTTAGCAAGGAAGAAACACTGGAAGTCTTAAAGAAGAGATTGGACAACCATTTGTCTGAAGTGGTGTAGGGTTTCCTGCCTGAGCAGGGGGTTGGACTAGAAGACCTCCAAGGTCCCTTCCAACTCTGCTATTCTATAACCCCATCAAGACTGGCAGGGCATGGCTAGATAGATGGCTGGCTGGCTGGCTGGCTATGGCTATGGCTATGGCTATGGCTATGGCTATGGCTATGGCTATGGCTATGGCTATGGATAGATGGATGGACAGATATGGATATGGATGGATGGATGGATGGATGGATGGATGGATGGATGGATGGATATGGATATGGATGGATGGATGGATGGATGGATGGATGGATGGATGGATGGATGGAGATGGAGATGGAGATGGAGATGGAGATGGATGGATGGATGGATGGATGTGGATGTGGATATGGATATGGATAGATGAACAGATATGGATATGGATAGATGGATGGATGGACAGATATGGATATATATGGATGGATAGATGGATGGATGGATGGATGGATGGATGGATGGATATGGATATGGATATGGATAGATGGATGGACAGATATTGATATGGATGGATGGAGGGATGGAGGAATGGATATGGATATGGATAGATAGATGGATGGATGGATGGATGAACAGATATGGATATGGATAGATGGATGGATGAACAGATATGGATATGGATAGATGGATGGATGGATGGACAGATATGGATATGGATGGATGGATGGATGGATGGATATGGATATGGATAGATGGATGAATGGACAGATATGGATATGGATAGATGGATGGATGGACAGATATGGATATGGATGGATGGATGGATATGGATAGATGGATGGATGGATGAACAGATATGGATATGGTTATGGATAGATGGATGGATATGGATAGATGGGCAGATATGGATATGGATGGATGGATATGGATATGGATATGGACATGGACAGATGGATAAATGGATGGATATTTAGTTAATTAGATAGATAGATAGATAGATAGATAGATAGATAGATAGATAGATAGATAGATAGATAGATAGATAGATAGATAGATAGACAGACAGACAGACAGACATGGACGGATGGATGGATAGATAGACAGATAGACAGACATGGACGGATGGACAGATGGATAAATGGATGGATGGATGGATGGATGGATGGATGGATAGATAGATAGACAGACAGACAGACAGACAGACAGACAGACAGACAGAAAATTGAATGTAATTAAAAAATAAAAATAACCAGAGGTTCACCACTGTGGCCAAAGCTCTTGGGATTTTTTCAGAAACGTAGTTTTTCTCTGTCCTGGGTAATATATATGTAATCCTTGATTCATGGCTCTCATTGAGCCTGGCAGTTCGGTTCTTAAGTTGTGATGTTGCTCATTGGAATCCCACTGGGAAGGCTGCAAATGGTGTTCATATGACCCCACGACATTGCAAATGTTGTAAATTCACACTGGTTGCCAACACCCAAATTTCAATCATGGGTGAGGATGCTGCAACGGCGTTATGTAGGAGGACTGGTTGTAAGTCACTCTTTTCAATGTCACTGTAATGACATTGAAAAGGTCACTAAATGTAATGGTTGTAAATAGAGGACTGTCGGTATATTGCGCATGGCTATAATGCCTTAAGAAAATATTGATTTTGAAGTCTCCATCGCTTGTGCAGAACCTAGTTTGATGGGTCCACAAAGGCCTCCTGAATTTTTAACCCAGGTCAGAAAGCACTGGGCTTGTACAGAAGGTCCTCAACTTACAACCATTTGTTTAGTGACCGTTCAAAGTTACAACAGCACTGAGAAAAGTGACTTATGACCAGTTTTCATACATACAACCATTGCAGTGTCCCCATGATCAAAATGGAGAAGCTTGGCAATTTATTTATGACGGCTGCAGTGCCCCCCAAATCTTGAAATCACCTTTTGCGACCTTCCGACAAGCAGTCAGTCAAAGAGCCAAATTCACTCAACAACCAAGTTATTCACTTAACAACCGCAGCAATTCGCTTCCCAACGGTGGCAAGAAAGGTCATAAAATTCACTTAACAACAGAAATGTTGGTCTCAATCGTGGTCGTATGTTGAGGACTGCCTGCATCAGAATTCAAAAGCGCATTCCAAACGTTGGTGAACCCCACCCCATTATTACGATTTTTGGCACAAGTCTCTCCAAGAGGGAGGGGGGCGAAACCCCCACATGCCAGCTTATCTGTTGAGAAGTTCAAGGTTTTCTCTTCGAACTATCTAGCAATCGATAGAGGCCACATATTTCCCACAGTCTGCAAAGCTGCCTTTGAAAAATGAAAGAAAGGAAGAAAAAAGGGTTTTTTGTCCACTCTGGAACGATTTTTCATCATAAAAAAAAAAGAGCAGACAGGTTTACACCAGAGGACTCTTGGGTTTATTTTTCATAGAGACGCTGAAGTGCTATAATATAGTTATAGTTTATAGTTTATTTGATTTATATACCGCACCCTTTCCCAAAAGGGACTCGGGGCGGTGCACAGGCAATTTAAAAAACATATATAAACAACAATATACAAAATATAAAACCAAATTAAATTAATATCCCTGTGCTAAAAATTTAAATACATTAAAACAATCCCTAAAACTAATTTAAAACAATTTAACTGCAGACTGTGGACTAGGTGATGTAAGTTGGGCCAGGCCGGCCTGTTGGAAAAAATAAGTTTTAAGGTTCTGGCGGAAGGAGCGGAGATCCGTGATCGTTCTGAGGGTAAGTCGTTCCAGAGAGTTGGGCCCTCCACAGAGAAGGCCCTTCCCCTGGGCGTCGCCCGCTGGCATTGCCTAGTGGACGGCACCCGGAGAAGTCCCTCTCTGTGGGAGCGAATCGGCCAAAGGGATGTATGGGGCAGGATGCGTTCCCGCAAGTAACTAGGTCCCGTGCCATATCAAGAAGTGTAAAAACCAGGATGCTTTCCTGGGTGTCCCTCACCCCCATTTTGTGTAAAGTTAGCTAGTTTCCTCTTCTAACCAATTGCTGAGGAAAAAAAGTTATAACTGTTTAGGATTAATCCCTCCGAAAGATTCACTTTTTTGGATTCTTTATTAGATTTACTTATTTTTTACTTATTATTTTTTTTCTTTTTAAACATACAAAATACACACAAACAAAACTTAGACATAAACTACATGTACACAATACATTGGGACTTCATCTTCCTTCTTATAGCATTTCAAATTGGTACAATTCTCCTTATGTTTGTTTATTTATTTATTTATTTTTCAAATTTATATACCGCCCTACTCTCCGTGGTAGGACTCAGAAAAAGGTAAAAACCACAACACATACATATAATATAAAATTAAATTAAATAGAAAATCTGTGCTAAAAAATTAAAATCACTAAAATGCTAACTTTAAAATTAAACCCTTAATCTATGCCAGGCCGGCCAGATGGAAAAAATGCGTTTTAAGCATCCGACGGAAGAGGCATAGGTCAGTGATGGTGCGAAGATCGGGGGGGGCAGGTTGTTCCAGAGGGCCGGACCCGCCACAGAGAAGGCCGGCAGACGGCACCCTGAGGAGGCCCTCCCTGTGGGAGCGGACAGGTCGAAGGGAGGTGTGTGGTAGGAGGCGGTCTCGCAAATAGCCAGGACCCGTGCCATGGAGCGCTTTGAAGATGGTAATTAACACCTTGAAGCGCACCCGGAAGACCACAGGCAGCCAGTGCAGCTCGCACAGGAGAGATGTTACCCGGGAGTACCGTGAGGCTCCCAGAATCCCCCACGCGGCCGCATTCTGGACCAGCTGAAGTCTTCCGGTGCATCTCAAGGGGAGCCCCATGTAGAGAGCATTGCAGTAGTCCAGGCGGGATATAACGAGGGCTTGAGTGACTGTGCATAGGGCATCCCGATCTAGAAAGGGGCACAACTGGCGTATCAGGTACACCTGATAGAAAGCCCCCCTGGCCACGGCTGTCACATGGTCATCCAGGGACAGCCGCGAATCCAGGAGGACGCCCAAATTGCGGGCCCTTTCCGCGGGGGCTAATGACTCGCCCCCGATAGCCAGAGATGGAACTAACTGGCTATATCGAGACGCCGGAAACCACAGCCACTCGGTCTTGGACAGGTTGAGCTGAAGCTCCCCATCCAGATCCGTACGGCCTCCAGACACTGGGACATCACTTCAATGGCATCGTTGAGGTGGTTAGGGGTAGAGATGTACAACACCCCTTCTAATATATTTCATTTGGGTTTCACCATTTTTAACCCTCTTATTTTACTTATCTATCTGATATATTGGGTGATTACTTCTAGTAAGTTTACACTCTCTTGAGTGTGTGTGTATGTATGTACGTACGTACACACACACACACACACACTCGTAGATTTTCACGGGTGTAGATATGCTGGTGTTGTATTCGGGTGTCTTCCCGTGTAAGAATGAAAGAAAAGAAAATCTCATTCTTACATGGGAAGACACCCAAATACAACAAGACCAGCACAAGGCCGGCCTAGGGTAGTCTCTCTCTCTATGGGTTTTTAAATGTATGGGGATTTTTAGTTAATGGGATTTTAGCACAGGAATTAATTTAATCTGTTTTAATTTTGTTATGTATGTTGTATATTTATTGTTTTTATTTCCCCTGTGCACCGCCCCGAGTCCCTGTGGGGAGAGGGAGCGGTCAATAAATTTAGCTATTATTATTATTATTATATATATATATATATGATGTAATCAGGGAAGCTGGTTAGCTCAAGGCATAGAGAGGCTTGCCTCATGTGCTGGAAAGTGCCGGTTCAAATCCCAGTAGAAGAAGTATGGCCAGCTGAAGAGGGCTAAAAAGCCCGAAATGGATCCATCCTGGTCTCTTAATTAATTATTAAAAATCATCCCTTAAAAATCTAACATATATAGATAGATAGATAGATAGATAGATAGATAGATAGATAGATAGATAGATAGATAGACATTTTAATTCTCCTTAACTTCCATTTTTGGGCTTTGTTGGCTTCTTTCATTGAGCCTTATTTCTTTCCTCCATCCACCTATACCAGTGATGGCTAACCTTTTTTGGCTCGCGTGCCAAAAGTGGGGGGAGCGTAGGGGGGTCGTGCGTGGGCATGCCACACCCATAATGCTATGTGCGTGACCCCCTGCTTTTGGTGTTCTTTTTTTGCCCTCCCCAGGCTCCAGAGGCTTTCTAGGAGCCTGGGGAGGCTGAAAACAGCCTCTCCCCCACCTCCAGAGGCTTCAGGAGCTTCCCTGAAGCCTCCAGAGGGCAAAAAACGGCCTCAAA
Organism: Rhabdophis nuchalis; assembly: GCA_039707465.1. NCBI lineage: Eukaryota > Metazoa > Chordata > Lepidosauria > Squamata > Natricidae > Rhabdophis > Rhabdophis nuchalis. The sequence continues at coordinate 398,283,424 of CM077643.1, read as the reverse complement.
AGAAGGCCTAAATCAACTGGCCAGCACACACAAGTGCACTGGAGCTGACAGGGCAACGCCTCGCCTGCCCTAAGAAATGGTTCCGCGTGCCACCTGTGGCACCCGTGCCATAGGTTTGCCATCACAGACCTATACCATTTTCCCCATATCCAGTAATATTCTGTTTCTTTTTTCCCCTGGATTTCTTTTGTCCATTTCGGCACAGTCCATAACCTTTCTTATTATTTCGTCTTTGCTTGGTATCAATTTATTTTTCCATTCCTTGCCGCCATAATTATATGTAGAATTAAATACTGGATTTCTTTTCTATATTTGGTTGTCATTATTCCTAATAAAAACCCTTCTGGTTTCCAATCAGTTTTAACTTCTGTTATCGATTCTAACCCATTTTTAATCTTTTTCCAATACTTTTTGGCTTCCTCACACATCCACCATATGTGATAATATCTTCCATGTGCTATTTTACATTTCCAACATTTAATATTATTATATTTATATCCCACTTTCATTTTGTACTGTGAAGATGGCAAATATAATAACGTTGGCTCCTGTTTTCTCTACCACAGTAACCCTGTGAGGTGTGTTGGCTTGAGAGAACAACTTGTCTAAAGTCAGCTTTTGGGCCTAAGGTGGAACTAGAACTCACGGTCTCCTGGTTTTTAATCCAGCACCCTCACCAAAGCACTGAGCTGGGTTTTTCTGGTTCTCCTCACTTTAAGGTGAAAACAAGGTGTCTAGTGTGACATTGTGTGTAATTTGCTCTCCTTTATTCAGCTGTGCAAAGAAGAACAACAAAGATGGTTAGGAGATTGGAGGCTAAAACACACAAAGAAGAGTTGCAGGAACTGGGCATGTCTAGCTTGGTGAAAAGAAGAATTAAGGGTGACATGATAGCAGGGTTCCAATATTTAAGGGGCTGCCACAAAGAATAATCTATTCTCCAAAGCACCTGAAGGCCGGACAAGAAGCAAAGGATGGAAACTAATCAAGGAGAAAACGAATCTGGAACTAAGGAGAAATTTCCTGACACTGAGAACAATTAATCAGTGGAACAACTTGCCTCCAGAAGTTGTGGGTGCTTCAACACTGGAGGTTTTTAAGAAGAGATTGGAACAACCATTTGTCTGAAATCGTGCTTGAGAAGGGGGTTGGACCAGATGACCTCCAAAGACCCTTGCAACTCCGTTATTTTGTTATTCATCCACTGACATCCACTGAGTGCCTTAACTCTTGAACTCCACCATACAAGTACTGTATTCCTCAACAAACGACCATAATGGGGCCTGCCCATTATGGTCCTATGTCATCATGGTCATAGTGTTGCTGTGGCCAAGTTTGGTTAAATGAAAATGTTTCCCCTCATAGACCCTCTCAGCGACCCCCTTCTTTCTCTGCCTCGTTTCCCCTCCCTCTCCCTCTGCTCCCTCTCTTACTCTACCTACCTACTTACCTACCTACCTACTGTATTTCTCCCCGTCTCTCTCTATCCCTCCACCTATCTACCTACCTACTGTATTTTCCCTCTCTCCTTCTACCTACCTACTTACCTACCTAATACCTACTGTATTTCTCCCTCTACCTACCTACCTACCGTATTTCTCCCTCTCTCTACCTACCTACCTACTTACCTACCTACTGTATTTCTCCCTCTATCCACCTACCTACCTACTTACTGTATTTCTCCCTCTATCCACCTACCTACCTACCTACCTACCTACCTACCTACTGTATTTGTCCCTCTCCCTCCCTCCTGTATTTCTCCCTCTCCCACTCTCCACCTACCTACCTAGTGTATTTCCCCCCCCCTCTCTATCTTTCTACCTACCTACCTACTGTATTTCTCCCTCTCTCTCTCTACCTACCTACCTAGCAGCCTTGTGGGAAGGAAGTTGGCGGCGCAGGTGGCGAGAGAGACCGCTGACTCATCAGCGGCCTTGGGGGGGGGGAGTTGGCGGGGGCGGCAGGGGGGGGGAGGAGAGAGAGGCCGCTGACACAGACCACTCCACTGTTCGTGCAAGTGACGTGAGCTGAAAAGCGGCCATGTGGGAGGGGCCACGAAGAGGAGGGGGGTGAGGGAGGGAGGGAGGGAAACACACAGAAGAGCTGCAGTTTTACATTTGTGTGCCATCCACACAATCTGTACATATCATTGGTGCTGCACTTGTAGGGAACGTTGGGTGAAAATTTGATGGCGATTGGTGCAGTAGTTTCTGAGATTAGCCTTTTTGAACAAACTCATACTTACATTTTTATTTATATAGATATAATAACTGGCTTGCTTAGCAATTGAAATTCTGATGGCAATTGTGGTCGTAAGTCAAGTACCGCCTGAATTAATTTCCCCCAATAACATTACATCAGTTTACCTGTTTATTGGAAGACATGTTGGTTAGTGAACTGAGGCTGCTGGTATCCGTGACCACCATCGCTGAAGGAAACCGTGATGTGTGGGAATACTGAGGAGGTTCTTGCTTGTGTGCATACACTGTGGAAAAAGGCCAACAGTCATTCATTGTGCGTTTGTGTGTATGTGTGTTAGAGACAAAGACAAAAGAATGACAATGATTTTAGACTATAGCCATAAATTGCTCTCCCACCGAATATCTTATTCCAAACAGAACCAAATTGCTATACCTTCAGCAACTTTTGAAAGCCTCAACATATGTAATTAGAATAATTATAATTACAAATTAGGCTGCCACAAACAAGAGGGAGTCAAACTATTCTCCAAAGCACCTGAGGGCAGGACACGAAGCAATGGGTGGAAACTAATCAAGGAGAGAAGCAACTTAGAACTGAGGAGAAATTTCCTGTCAGAACAATTAATCAGTGGAACAGAAGTTGCCTCCAGAAGTTGTGAATGCCCCAACACTGGAAGTCTTTAAGAAGATGTTGGATATCCACTTGTCTGAAGTGGTGTAGGTATTCCTTCCTAAGCAGGGGGCCCTACTAGAAGATCTCCAAGGTCCTTTCCTACCCTGTTATTCTGTGATTTTGAAGACGTCACATTTTCTCCAACAATCCAGGTTGGCGTCCTTGATTTTGCCACACTCCTTTGCAACTGACCTCTGATGTTGATCAGGCTTAGAAACAGTGATTGGTCTGAAACAGGTTTTTGTAAACTTGAAAACTGCTATTTGCTGCCATGTTTATCTACCCATGTTCTTGTTCCACTACTAGGATTTAACTTATGCTGCTGACGGCAATTTTACCTACATGACTCCCTAAGACATCATGTATGAGGAACTAAACATTGCAGAATGCTGGTTCCAATAGTGATAGAATGCTCTTAGCTTACAAACGGTCTTTTGCTTACAAATAAATCTGTTTGAAAAAACAATTAAACTCAAAACTACCTGTATATGAGAAAAAGGACTACCGATAGAATAACAGAGTTGGAAGGGACCTTGGAGGTCTTCTAGTCCAGTGGTTCTTAACCTGGGCAATATTGCCCCCCAAGGGGTGATTTTGTTTTTCAAAATGGAACGAAAAGGGGCGACATGGGGACGAAGGAATGGAAGGGGGCAATGAAGCGAGAGGTTTTGGGGACACTTTTGAGACTTTTTTCGTACATTGAACCGTTGTATATCTGTCGTACAAAAACATCAGATCGCTCGCTATTAGTGGATTGAACTGTGTTTTAAAATGTCCCTGCAGCTAGCTTCAGTACAGAACGCTGTACATATGTGAATACGCATCGCTCATCTTCATGTGCATTGCGCAGCAGCTTCTATCACTCTACCCATACAGTGGCGTGCCATTGGCCTTTTTACAGTGTGCATGAATATATATTTTTCTCGAATCTTAATTTAGTTTCAGAGTTTTCGTCTTGAAATTCTGAGTTCCTGCATTGCGGTTTGTTCTTATGCCCTTTTTATATTTCTTTTTGCATCTTAAAATTCACTTGCGATTAAATCATTAAGTGTTACTTTTTTTTCGGGCATTTCATTTTCTTGCAATTGAATTTTGTTTTCAGTGGTCATTGCATTTAAGTGTCATCGCATTAGCTGTAATACGAAGTTTGGGAGTAAAGGGATGGGTGGCATCAGCATTTTTCACACAGTTGAGATATGGGAGAAAGACTTGAAATAAATTATTTGCATTGATATGTCCTGATGACAATTTTAAAGAAAACAAAAAATGTCTTTGTATAAATGGAAGAATTATTTCCCTGTGTTGTGATTGAGAGGTTATGTTGGGGGGGGGGGCGATGATAACTCCCTCAATGGCTCAAGGGGGCGATTCTTTCAAAAAGGTTAAGAACCACTGGTCTAGTCCAACCCACCCACCCCGCTCAGGCAGGAAACCCTTTATCATTTCAGACAAATAGTTATCAAATCTATTCTTAAAAATCTCCAATGTTGGAGCACCCAAGGCTTCAGGAGGCAAGCACATCGGGTACATGAGGATCACCTGTACATGAGAAAAATAGATGGGGTTTGGGTTGCACAGTTGTGGCTGTGCTTATGGACTCTGTTACTGTTGCTTCTCCCAGCTTCCGCCCTTCTATTTCAGCCAAAAGAACCTTACTATGTGAATTCTGCAGCTGTGTCACCGCCGCCATGAACGGCTGTTGAGCCATCGGATTGGTCGACTGCTGCATGATGGACTGCTGGTGTGGGCTGTGCAGCTGTTGGGAGAACTGGACCGGTTGTAGGGAGACGCTGTTGATAACAGGGACACTCTGGGCCTGCGAACTGTTTAGGCCTGAAAGACAGAGAGACAGTCAGAGGCGTTTAATTACATAGCTCCAAAGTCTTCGGATTTTCCCTGTAACACCCACAGCCTCTCTACAATTTCCAAGATGAAATTTCTCAACTTGAATAGTCTGGAACCTGATTTTCCAGGGCATTTTTTTTTTAATTGGAGTGTGATTGTCTTTTTGTTTGCATCAGTTAAAGATGTTTGGTTGCTTCTGGCTAAAGGTAATTAAAAGATAATCTCTCACAGGTTGTTTTTGGACAATGGTGTGATTGTCTTAATAACAGCCGTGTTCAAAGTTATGAGGACACTGAAGAAAATAACTGTACACCCGGTCCTCGCGTTTACAACCATCACAGCAACCCCGTGGTCCTGGGATCACGGTTTGTGATCTTCATACAACCAGCTTCTGACAAGCAAAGTCAGTGGGGAAGCCTGCGGGAAGTCGCAACTCACAGTCACATAACGTTTTGCTTAACAATTGTAGGTGATTCGCTTAGCAACTGGGGTGAAAGGAAGGTCGTAAACCCATACCAGTCACATGGCAACTTGCTTAATGACTGTGTGGGTTCCCCCATTTTCTTTGCTTGTTGGAAGCCAGCTGGGAAGTTTGCAAATGGTGATCACATGACCCCGGGAGAGTGCAACTGCCATGCTGGTTGCCAAGCAACTGACTTTTGATCATGTGACTTTTGATCATGTGACTTTTGATCATGTTGCTGCAATTGTTGTAATTGTGAAAAACAGGCGTAAGTCACTTTTTATCACTGCTGTGGTAAGGTCAAATGGTCACTAAAGAAAATGTTGTAAGTCGAGGATTACCTGTGGAAAAAAAGAAAAAGAAGGATATAAACAGAAAAGGGGAGTTCTTACAATACAATACAATACAATAGCAGAGTTGGAAGGGACCTTGGAGGTCATCTAGTCCAACTCCCTGCCTAGGCAGGAAGCCCTAGTCTTCCTGCCTAGGCCTTCTTTTCATTAAACTAGACATACCCAGTTCCTGCAACCCTTCTTCATATGTTTTAGTCTCTAGTCCCTAATCCTCTTTCTTGCTCTTCTCTGCACTCTTTGTAGAGTCTCCACATCTTTTCTACATCGTGGTGACCAAAACCTGGTTAACCTGGGGGAATAAATGTCCACTAAAATCCATAAAGCACCTGAGAGGATCTCACATCCCCACAACCCAGAATCTGGACAAGAATTTGGCCTTCCAAGCATAATTTAAAATAAAGCTAGGATTCTTCACCATCTAACGGATCGGGTTCCTCTTGATTTAACTTTAACAATATCAACCAAGGTTAGTTAGGGTTACTACCACTTTTAAATGTCTGTGGAGATTATCAGTCATCCGTGTCATGGTTGTCCCAAAGGTGCTTTTTTCAAGAGGCACCTTTGGGCTTTCTTTGGTTTTCCTTGAAGACATTTCGCTTCTCATCCAAGAAGCTTCTTCAGTTCTGATGGAATGATGGAGAATAAATCCTTCCATTCCCCACCATTCAGCCCGAACCAAAGAAGCTTCTTGGATGAGAAGCGAAAGATCTTCAAGGAAAAGAAAGAAAGTTCAAAAGCGTTTTGAAAAGCACCTTTAGTACTGCTTTTTAAATTACTATTATTGGAATGGCATGATTGAAGCTCTGTCCCTTTTTGCAATGTAAAAAAAAGGGGTAGGGCTTTAATCCCCGAGACATAGGCCGCCATTTTGATTTTTTTGACGACCTCTCCTCTTACATAGATCCTCAACCTTCAAGTCGTTTTGGGATGAGGCACAAAAAGTATTGTCTCTTTCTTTTTCTTTCTTTCTTTCTTTCTTTCTTTCTTTCTTTCTTTCTTTCTTTCTTTCTTTCTTTCTTTCTTTCTTTCTTTCTTTTTCTTCTTTTTCTTCTCCTTCCTTCCTTTCTCCCGCCTTCTCTCTCTCCCTCCCTCCCTCCTTAATTTCTTTCTATCTATCTGTCTGACTTGTTTTCAGTCTTTCTTTCATTCATTCACACTTTCTTTCTTTTTCTTTCTTGTCCTTCCTTCTTTCTTTTTTCTTTGATCTTTTTCTTCTCCTTTTCTCCTTTCTCCCGCCTTCTCTCTCCCTCCCTCCCTCCCTCCCTCCTTTCTTTCTTTCTATCTGTCTGTCTGTCTTTCGGTCTTTCTTTCATTCTCTCTCTCTCTCTCTTTCTTTCTTTCTTTCTTTCTTTCTTTCTTTCTTTCTTTCGGTCTTTCTTTCTTTCATTCTTTCTCTTTCTTTTCCTTCCTTCTTTCTTTCATCTTTTTCTTCACCTTCCTTCTTTTCTCCCTCCCTCCCTCCTTTCTATCTGTCTGTCTGTCTTTCGGTCTTTCTTTCATTCTCTTTCTTTCTTTCTTTCTTTCTTTCTTTCTTTCTTTCTCTTTCTTTTCCTTCCTTCTTTCTTTCATCTTTTTCTTCACCTTCCTTCTTTTCTCCCGCCTTCCCTCCCTCCCTCCCTCCTTTCTTTCTATCTGTCTTTCTTTCTTTCTTTCTTTCTTTCTTTCTTTCTTTCTTTCTTTCTTTCTTTCTTTCTTTCTTTCTCTTTCTTTTCCTTCCTTCTTTCTTTCATCTTTTTCTTCACCTTCCTTCTTTTCTCCTGCCTTCCCTCCCTCCCTCCTTTCTTTCTATCTATCTGTCTGGCTTTATTTCTATCTTTCTTTCATTCACTCTCTTTCTTTCTTTTCCTTCTTTTTCTTTTTTCATCTTTCTTTTTCTTTTCCTTCCTTCCTTTCTCTCTCTCCTTCTCTCTCTTCCTTCCTCCCTCCCTCCCTCCCTCCCTTCCTCCCTCCCTCCCTCCCTTTCTTTTTCTTTTTCTTTCTTTCTTTCTTTCTTTCTTTCTCTTTCTTTCTTTTTCTCTGTCTCTGTCTGTCTGTCTGTCTTTCTTTCACCTCTTGATCTCATCACTGATTCATTTTTTTAATCTCAATTTCCTTCTTTTCTCACAGTGCACCAAAATCAATATTTCTCTCTTAATATTTACTGAGCAATTGGAGACTAGCACTCATGGAAACGGGTGCCGTGTGACAATAGGCAGGGTCAATCGCAGGAAGAAGAAAGGAAGAGATAGTAAATGTTCTGCAATGTCTCTCAGACAGGATCCTGCCCTTTTGGACTCTGTAAAAAAGCTCCTTGCTTCCTGATGGTGCTATACAAGGAAAGAGGTAATCATGAATAATTCTAAGAACAAGAAGACGTTTGTCTAACTCATAAAGCACTTACTTTGCGTGATAGCCATGACTCCTGATAAAGGTGTCATAATGAGATTCTGGGATTGTTGTGGGGTGTGATGGGAAAAGCTGTGGATATTGGTGAGGGTACTGACTGGGGGGAGCCCACCGCCAGAAACTGTAATCTGTCAAGGAAAGAAAGAACAAACGAGTCAGAATTCAGAATGGACCATCAACAGTGCAATATTATCAACCCACAGAAACAAAAGTGCCAAAACTGAGCCTTCATGGAGTTTTCGCTGATTTCCTGGCTGCAACAAATAAAGTAAAAAAGTTGTAACTTAGATATCTCTTTGTAATCTTCCTTTTAAGAATTCAGATTTTATATTCTGCGCTTTTTCTTTTACCAGTGCTACTTTTTACTGAAATATGATGTGAATATGCCATACGATAAATAAATAACAATATTATCCATCTTGTGCCGCTCTTGTTAATGCAGAGTTCTGTTAAGATACAGCCTATTGTGCCTTCAAATGGCTTCTACTGTACTGCTGTAAAATGGCCTCTACTATACAGCAGAGTAGCATGATCCAAACCTATTTTAATCAATAAGTGTTTGATTTATTCATCCAAAATATTCGGAGCGTGCCCATGGTCCTCAGATCATACAGACAACTGTGCAGTGTCATCTTTGCCCTATTTACATGTCCTCAACTTACAACAGTTCATTTAGTGACTGTTCGAAGTTACAATGGCACTGAAAAATTGACTTATGGCTGTTATTCATACTTACAACCATTGCAGCATCCTCATGGTCACATGATCAAAATTCATTTAGCAACCATGAGAGTCCTTTAATGACCATGGTGATTCGCTTAATGACCACAGGAAAAAAATTGAGAGCAGGCCAGGGATGCTTTGTGAGTTGACACTAAAATTGGATATGCCTTAATTAAAAACTGTTTTGCTTAGTGGCTGAAGTTCTGGTCCCAACTATGGTTGTAAGTCAAAGGCTATCTGTGGATCAGGATCTCCAGACATGGCAACTTTGTGGACTTCAACTCCCAGAATTCCCCAGCCAGCATGGTTGTTAAATCAAAGGCTACCTGCAGATCAGGGACTCCAAAATTGGCAACCTAATATATTTTTAAACGTATTTTATGTATTTTATATTTTATATCACTCATTTTTATTGTCGCCTGTATACCGTCCTGAGTCCCGGAAAGGAGAAGGGCGGTATAAAAATTAATACATAAAAAAATAATTAATAAATTTAATAAATAAAACCTTGAGACTTCTGGACTTCAACTCCCAGAATTCCCCAGCCAGCATGGTTGTTAAATCAAAGGCTACCTGCAGATCAGGGACTCCAAAATTGGCAACCTTGAGACTTCTGGACTTCAACTCCCAGAATTCCCCAGTCAGCATGGTTGTTAAATCAAAGGCTACCTGCAGATCAGGGACTCCAAAATTGGCAACCCTGAGACTTCTGGACTTCAACTCCCAGAATTCCCCAGGCAGCATGGCTAGCAGAGGAATTCTGGGGGTTGAAGTCCACCAGTCTTATATTTGAAGATCCCTACTGTAGATGAAAGAGGCCATCGGCTCCCATTTTGCTTTAAGTGAAAACCACCCTAAACCTCCTCCAAGCCCTGAGATACTCTGCTAAGCCTGATTCGAAATTCCTTTAAACTTCATAACCTCCTACAGAGGTTTCCCTTGAGAGGGGAAAAAGCCTCACATTTCATTTAAAGGGGGTGGTAGGAATCTGTCTGGAGGCCCAATTGACCCTGGCTTCAAGAGTCAACAAATGACTTTCTGGATGGAAGACCAGGCTCTCTCAGTCAAGAACTATGCATCCCCAACCAGGGAGAGGGAGAGAAAAAAGAAGGAAGGCCATAAAAACCATCCAGTGTGACTTGAATCAGTCAATCTAGGCCAAGAAAAATAACCCCACCAGATGAATTGCTCAAATACTCTACGTCTGCTGCCACCGAGGCCTGGCAGAGCCCAAGCAACGAGGAGAAAACAGATACATGACAGGGAATCCTGGACTTACAACCATTCATTTAGTAATCATTCATACCGTGTTTTCCCGAAAATAAGACAGGGTCTTCTTTTCTTTTGACCCACCCCCTACCCCACTCCCTGAAATAAGCCAGGGGTGGGCAAACTTTGCAACTTTAAGTCTGAAGGACTTCAGCTCCCAGAATTCTGGGAGCTGAAGTCCTTCAGACTTAAAGTTGCAAAGTTTGCCCACACCTGAAATAAGCGCTTGGCCTTATTTTCGGGGAGGTCTTATTATTTTTGAGGTGCAGGAGCCGGTGAGCTTGATCACCTCATGGCTGCTGCTGCTGCGATGCAATATTTTCAGGGACGGCTTATTTTAGCGCATGCGCTCAAAAGCCCGACGGGGCTTATTATACTGGGAATTTTGGGGGAAACAGGGTAGTTATAACGGCACTAATACAACCATTCGTTTAGCGACTGCTCAAAGTTACAACGGCACTGAAAAAAGTGAGTTTGGCTATATTGAATTAGACAAATGGGAAAAATTTTGGGGAACGAACTTAAAAATGACACAATCAGTTGCATACAAGGAAAATCAGTACAAAATGTTTTACAGATGGCACCCGGCTCCAACAAGGTTAGCAAAAATTTCAACAAATACCTCCCCAAAATGCTGGAAATGTGAATCAATACATGGAACATATTACCACCTATGGTGGACCTGTAAGGAGACTAAATTTTTTTGGAAAAGGATCAAAAATTGGCTGGAGGCAATAACAGGAGTTAAAATAGAATGGAAACCGGAAGTCTTCCTATTAGGAAATCCAGTATTTAATAATACATATAATTACAGCGGCAATGGAAAAATAAATTAACTCCAAGCAAAGATGAAATAATAAGAAAGGTTATGGATTGTGCTGAAATGGACAAATTAACTAAAGAAATCCAGGGAAAAGAAGAATCAGAATTCTACCAGATATGGGATAAATGGTATGGAGGAAAGAAACAAGAACCAATGAGGGAATACAGCAAAACTTAAAAATAGTAGTTGTGAGTAAAATAAGAGAGTTTAGACTGGTGAAATCCAAATGAAATAGAACAGAAGGGGAAACAATATAAGATGAGCGGCTTCGATTGACAATTGCTATTAGAAAGAACAGGAAGTTCCTGTTCGTATTGTATGGTGTAAATGTAGTGTATGTCTAAGTTTTGTGTGAGTGTATTTTACACATACATAAGAACATAAGAATAGCCTTGCTGGAACAGGCCACAGCCCATCCAGTCCAGCATTCTGTCTCACACAGTGGCTCCCCATTTGCTTCAGGGTCTTCCCAAGCAGATGTCTTCACCTGCTTATGATTCCCTGCAAATGGCATTGAGAAATATCCTGCCTATCTCTCCAACCCGGAGGGTGTCCTTAGGCATCCATCATGATAGCCATGGATACCCTTGTTCTCCATGAGAACAAGGGTATCACTTTTGTAAATAAATTAAAATAAAATAAAATAAAGTGAGTTCACTTAACAACTGTGGCAAAGAAAGGTCGTAAAAGGGGGCACAACTCACTTAACAACTGCTTTGCTTAGCAGTGGAAATGTTTTGCTCGGCTGTGGTGGGCAAGGGTACAAAGGTAATTAAAGAAAAAAAATAGAGAGAAATAGATTTCAGACGAAGTGATGGATGTTTGAAATTGAATGCATTTTGCCAAGTGTGTTCACAGGGAGGTTTTTAGGCATCAGAGCAATGACTGTTTTCATTGTTGATTCTAGAAGTCTGGCACTAGTGGCATCTTCCTATTTTGAAAGTACATATTTTGCTCACCCAAAGGGCACTGGTCAAGGATGGGTCTCCGTTCACCCTGCCAACTTGCGGATGGGAAGATCAACAGTGGTGGGAAAACTGTTTTCTACAGAGGTTCATGAGGCTTGGTGCCTAGTATTTGGTAACTCTATATGAGTTGAATCTTTATGTCAACAGAAGTCTCTTTCGGTCTTCTAACGCTGTGCGTTTCTCAACTTTCACGACTTAAAGACCTGAGGACTTCAACTCCCCGAATTCCCCAGGCAGCTACCTTGCAGTGCATAGGTCTTCGGGAAACACTGCTGTACTGGTAGTCCTCAAGTTACGACCACAGTTGAGCCCAGAATTTATGTTGCTAAAGTGAGAAATTTGTCAAGTGAGCTTTACCCCATTTTATGGCTTTCCTTGCCACATTGGTTAAGTGAATCTCAGCAGTTGAAAAGAAGGACCAGGGGAGACATGATAGCAGTGTTCCAATATCTCAGGAGTTGCCACAAAGAAGAGGGAGTCAAACTATTCTCCAAAGCACCTGAGGGCAGAACAAGAAGCAATGGGTGGAAACTAATCAAGGAGAGAAGCAACTTAGAATTGAGGAGAAATTTCCTGACAGTGAGAACAATTAACCAGTGGAACAGCTTGCCTCCAGAAGTTGTGAATGCCCCAACACTGCAAGTCTTTAAGAAGATGTTGGATAGCCATTTGTCTGAAATGGTATAGGGTTTCCTGCCTAGGCAGGGGGTTGGACGAGAAGACTTTCAAGGTCCCTTCCAACTCTGCTATTGTAAATTGTAAAAAAGTTGTTAAATTAGTAACACGGTTGTTAAGTGAATCTGGTTTTCCCCATTACTTTGGCTTGTCAGACAGTCGAAAAAGAGGTTATCACATGACCCTGGGACACTGCAACTGTCATAAATATGAACCAGTTGCCAAATGTCCGAATTTTGATCATGGGACTATGGGAATGCTGCAACGGTCGTAAGTGTGAAAAATGGTCATGTCACTTTTTCCAGTAAAGTTGCAACTTAATTAAACAAGTGGTTGTAACTCGAGGGCTACTTATACCTGATAACCCTACATTCATATCAAACTCAAAGAAACCTCTAAGCAAGACTGAGGAGAATAGTTGAATAACCAGAGGACTAACAATGAGATCTTTATGTCATATGACTGTGAGGGGGATCTTGGAATCCTAGTGGACAGTCATTTAAATATGAGCCAGCCGTGTGCAGCAGCTGCCAAAAAAGCCAACACAGTTCTAGGCTGCATAAACAGAGGGATAGAATCAAGATCACGTGAAGTGTTAATACCACTTTATAAGGCCTTGGTAAGGCCACACTTGGAATACTGCATCCAGCTTTGGTCACTACGATGTAAAAAAGATGTGGAGACTCTAGAAAGATTGCAGAGAAGAGCAACAAAGAGGATTAGGGGACTGGAGGCTAAAACATATGAAGAACTGTTGCAGGAATTGGGTATGTCTAGTTTAATGAAAAGAAGGACCAGGGGAGACATGAGAGCAGTCTTCCAATATCTCAGGGGCTGCCACAAAGAAGAGGGAGTCAAACTATTCTCCAAAGCACCTGAGGGCAGAACAAGAAGCAATAGGTGGAAACTAATCAAGGAGAGAAGAAACCTAGAACTAAGGAGAAATTTCCTGACAGTTAGGACAATTAATCAGTGGAACAACTTGCCTCCAGAAGTTGCAAATGCTCCAACACTGGAAGTTCTTAAGAAGATCTTGGATAACCATTGGTCTGCAGTGGAGTAGGGTTTCCTGCCTGAGCAGGGACTAGACTAGAAGACCTCCAAGGTCCCTTCCAACTGTTATTCTATAACGCCCAGTTGCCTTTTGGAAAAGCACCCTTGGCATAAGCTAGGAAATCCAAACCTTGCTAACTCTTAGCAAGACCTTTCCCAAGTGACCGATGGGCTCTTGTGATTTATCAGGGTCTGTGCAAATGCAGACAAAAGTCAGCCGGGCTCATTTAGAGGAGCCACATAAACATCTGAATGAACTTTCCAGTCCTTGTCTTCATCGGCTTCCCTCTTCTTCCCACTGACCACGAGGTGACCCTTGAGGTGGAATGTCCTGACAATGCTAGTGGCCTGAGTGGCGAGCCTTGCGCCCTTCGGTCGAGGTCTGATTGCTTACAAGATGCCCTACGAACACATTGTCAGCAAATATCGGCTGTTTTCAGTGTTTCTCCCGCTTGGCATTACAATAACACACCAGCATGGTCGAGGCCTGCACAAGCAGGGGGTTGGGCTAGAAGACCTCCAAGGTCCCTTCCAACTCTGTTATTTCTATTTCTATCGCCACCATTTACAAAAGGAACTGGTTGTTTCATTAGGCCCACTGTGATACAGCTGTCTTCACTTCCTAGTGAAGACAAACTCCTGACCTGGGATCAGGCATTCGTATTTCACACTGTAAACTGCCCATAAAATATAAAGAGAATAAAAATGTTCCTCAGCACAGCACATCGTTCCTTCTAATCTTCCCTCAAGGAAGGAGACATTCCTCAGCTTAGCTAAACCAGGCATGCATACATAATAATTTTAAAAAAAATATATTTGCGAAAAGCCACCATTAGGTTCAAACTCCTCTTGGAAAAACAATTAGGATAAGGAAAAAATGAATTAATGCGGCAAGGGAGGGAAATCATCTGACTGGGAAAGAATTTAAACCCATTATGGATCTGGAATAATGACCTCTAAGACATGCTAGGAATTAAACCCCGGAATAATTCATAGGCCAAATTGCAGAGCGAATTCTGATCTGTTTACATGTTTTATTACTTGCTATTGTATTAGGAATACATTTTAAACAACAACTTGAGTTTTGCTATCTCGATAATACCACCCAAACCCTATTTTGCTTAGAAGACAGTCCAATTCATTTTACTTCTGAGATGAGTGGGCAACAGGACAGCGGTGTAAACCTAAGCAATGTTTAGTTTAGTTTAGTTTAATTCAATTTATATCCCGCCCTTCTCCACGAGGGACCCAGGGCGGCGCACAGGAATTTAAAAGCATATAAGACAGAATATACAAAATTTAAAAGCATATTAAATTACTAGAAACAATCCTATGCTAAAAAACAGATTAAAAATCCCAATTTAAAACTATCTAAAATTGCCCCAGCGGGAGGTTAGGCTAGGCCGGCTTGCTGAAAAAGATGTGTCTTTAGACACTGGTGGAAGAGGCGGAGGTCCGAGATGGTACGCAGTTCAGGGGGGAGGTCGTTCCAAAGGGCAGGGCCCGCCACAGAGAAGGCTCTTCCCCTGGGTGTCGCCAGACGGCATTGCCCGGCCGACGGCACCCTGAGAAGGCCCTCTCTGTGGGAGCGGATCGGCCGAAGGGATGTATGGGGCAGGAGACGGTCTCACATATAACTAGACCCCGAGCCATGGAGCGATTTAAAGATGGTCGTCAAAACCTTGTGCCCTTTCGTAGCTGGTTTGGGATCGTAAATAAAAAGTGCATGTACAATTTTCCTCCAATTAAATCGGGGGACAGATATTGTAGGAAAGATCCTTGCATTTCAAATACAAACAGGAAAAAGCAGAAACATCTGGTATAGGCCTTCCTGCCTAGGCAGGGAGTTGGACTAGATGATCTCCAAGGTCCCTTCCAACTCTGATATTGTATTGTATTGTAAATAAGAGGTGGAAAGAAAGGGAGAAAGTTTGCCTAAAAAAGTGGGAAGAGCAGAAAACAACTAATAAAAGAGAATATTTGTAGCTCAGGGTTGAACTTGCAAACATTTGATTATCAAGCTACGTAACATCAGTGTCAGTACTCCCTTGCTAGCACTGATGATGTTACCTTGTTTGGTAATGAAATGTCCACAAGAAAACTACCAAGCTCAGAGGACACAAAGAACTCCACAGTTCTATCCTAAGCTAAAATACAAAACCATCCTCTGGAATTGAAGGTGTTGTAGTGAAGGATAAAAGCTACTACTTGAGGTTGGTTTCATTGATTTTCCTATATATCCTTTGTGGGATCCTTTGTGCTCTGAGTTCATGGTTTTCATGCAGACATTTCCTTACCAAACTAGGTAACATCATCAATGCTGATGATGTTACCTAGTTTAGTAATGAAACATCTACAAGAAAACCACCAAACACAGACGGACAAAGGACTGCACAGAAGAAAACAATTTATACTTTTTGTTTCCCCAATAATTATATAGTAACTAAATAATAACTAAAAAGACAATTTTTTCCTGTTTTATTTCCTGCTTATGCAGTTCTTCAGGACAACCGTAATAAATTTGTCGTTGTAAATCAGGGACCAAGCTGAAATGTCTCACAGCCAACAAAGCCTGTGAAGCCATTTTTTTTCCTATTATGGTAGAATATTATACAGCTTGAACTGAAGAATCCGCCCCAATATTGCAGGAAAGGCTAAATTCAATGCAATAGCAGAGTTGGAAGGGACCTTGGAGGTCATCTAGTCCAACCCCCGGCCTAGGCAGGAAGCCCTATACCATTTCAGACAAATGGCTATCCAACATCTTCTTAAAGACTTGCAGTGTTGGGGCATTCATAACTTCTGGAGGCAACTTCTGTTCCACTGATTGATTGTTCTAACTGTCAAGAAATTTCTCCTCAATTCTAAGTTGCTTCTCTCCTTGATTAGTTTCCACCCATTGCTTCTTGTTCTGCCTTCAGGTGCCTTGGAGAATAGTTTGACTCCCTCTTCTTTGTGGCAACCCCTGAGATATTGGAACATTGCTATCATGTCTCCCCTAGTCCTTCTTTTCATTAAACTAGACATACCCAGTTCCTGCAACCGTTCCTCATATGTCTTAGCCTCCAGTCCCCTAATCCTCTTTCTTGCTCTTCTCTGTACTCTTTCTAGAGTCTCCACATCTTTTCTACATCGTGGCGACCAAAACTGGATGCAGTATTCCATGTGTGGCCTTACCAAGGCCTTATAAAGTGGTATTAACACTTCCCGTGATCTTGATTCTATTTTTTATCACTGTATCCTTCATTTGATGTCCCTATTTATAGCAGTAAGGGTGGGGGGGGGGGATTGTTGAAGCTTGCTAAATAAAATTATAAAATTTGAAGAGTTAAGTGGAATCTGGGATGACTTAATCATGGTGGGCAGGTGTTTTTTTTTTAATAAAAAAATCACGTGGAATGTCATCAGCAGTGAAGAGTAAACAATGATCCACCCCATTGTGCCAATTTGAGAGGCATTCGATCAATACCCTGAGAACAGTTTTTATTGGCATGTTTCAATGCCTAAGCAGGGAACCAGAAGGTCAGGAGGCTATTTTTCCTGAAAGCACTCAGGCCTTTACCCTCGTCATGCCTACAAGCCTTTCATTGTTTAATGCAGGTCCTGAGGGGCAGGGGGGAGAGTTTTAACATATAGGAGGGGGGAAAGTACTGTTTGTTTTTCGCCTCCTAAGCTAACTTATCTTATCAGCACCTGAGGTACAATAGCCCAGGTGTGCTCACCATTTTACCGTCCGGGGACAGCAGGCTGTGGCTGTGACCTGGGTCCAAACTGGCCGGAGATACTGGCTGGAGAATGGACTGGCTGGTGGTTACCATTGGATTGTTGGCGTGATGGCTGATGGACGTTGAAGAGGTGACTTCGTTGCCACCTGGATGGCTGTAACGGACCCCTGCGAGAAGGCAAGCACAAAGAAGAAATCATAGCGATTTTAAAAGTAAATTAGGAAAAACAACACAACTCCATGTCTTAGCCCCTGAGCCACCACATCTCATTGTGGGTTTGCAACACAATACAATAGCAGAGTTGGAAGGGGCCTTGGAGGTCCTCTAGTCCAACCCCCTGCCGAGCCAGGAAGCCCTATACCGTTTCAGACAAATGGCTATCCAACATCTTCTTGAAGACTTGCAGTGTTGGGGCATTCACAACTTCTGGAGGCAACTTCTGTTCCACTGATTAATTGTTCTCACTGTCAGGGAATTTCTCCTCAGTTCTAAGTTGCTTCTCTCCTTGATTAGTTTCCACCCATTGCTTCTTACGTAGAAGTGTGTTTTTTTAATTTGTTATTTATTTACCTACTTTTATAAGTAACTCAAGGCAGCGACACACACACACAATACTTTCTTCCTCGGATGTACCCCACAACAACCCAGTGAGTTGGATTGGGCCGAGAGAGAGGGGCACCAGCTCCAAGTCACCCAGCTGGCTTTCATGCCTAAGGAGGAAACTAGAACTCACCGTCTCCTGGTGTTGCTCAAAGTCAAAAAGCCAACTTTCATGCCTAAGAAGGGACTAGAATTCACTGTCTCCTGATGATTATACTAAAGTCACCCAGCTGCAGGGCTGGGTTCCTGCCAGTTCTAAGCTCTTCTATAGAAGAGGTTCCACAAATCCACAGTGCCGTTTAGAACCGGTTCCAGCTCCCTCCCCCCGCCCGTCTGCCCATCATCCAGAGGAAGACCGAGAGGAGGAATTCTGGGAGTTGAAGTCCACAACTCTTAAAGCTGTCAAGTTTGAACACCCCTAGGGTTTTTTTTCCTAAAGGGTTAGGGCTGCAAGGGTCTTGTAACTTGACAGCTTTAAGACTTGCCTGCTTCAAATGCCAGAGTTTCTGAGCCAACCTTTTGGTTGCTAAGCAAGAGCGTTGTTAAGTAAGTTTCACCACATTTTACAAGTTGGCCACGCCCACCCAGTCACATGACTGCCAAGCCACTCCCACTCGGTCACATGGCCGGCAAGCTACTCCCACCCGGTCACATGGCGGTCAAGCCACTCTCACCCAGTCACATGGCCGGCAAGCCACTCCCACAAAGCAGGCCACACCTACAGAAGATGTTCTAAAAAAATTTGAAACCCTCCACTGCCCAGCTGGGTTTTATGTCTAAAGCAGGATGAGAACTACAGGCTGTTGGTGATAGGTCTTGGCAACTACCTAATAATTTGCCCTGCTGGTTTGGTTTGGT
The DNA here is from genome assembly GCA_039707465.1 of Rhabdophis nuchalis. Classification (NCBI taxonomy): domain Eukaryota; kingdom Metazoa; phylum Chordata; class Lepidosauria; order Squamata; family Natricidae; genus Rhabdophis; species Rhabdophis nuchalis. Next base: position 398,264,810 of record CM077643.1, on the reverse strand, counting down.
TTGGTTTGGTTTGGTTTGGTTTGGTTTGGTTTGGTTTGGTTTGGTTTGGTTTGGTTTGGTTTGGTTTGGTTTGGTTTGGTTTGGTTTGGTTTGGGTTGGGTTGGGTTGGGTTGGGTTGGGTTTGGTGGGTTTACTGCTTAGGCGAAACCAGGGTCAAAAACAGTAACTGTGAGAGGGACAATGGAGTCCTAGTGGATGATCACTTAAATACAATTAGCTTTTTTGACTGCTGGATTGTGTTTAAGTGATCATCCATAGGACTCCATTGTCCCTCTCACAGTTACTGTTTTTGACCCTTGGTTGTATAAATAGAGGCATAGAATCAAAATCATGTGAAGTATTAGTACCACTTTATAAAACCTTAATAAGGCGACACCTTGATAACTGCATCCCATTTTTGTCACCACATTACAAAAAAGATGTTGAAACTTTGGAAAAAGTGGAAAGAAGAGCAAAGAAGATGATTAAAGGCCTGGAGACTAAAACATATGAAGAACGATTACAGGAATTGGGTTTGGCTAGTCTAGAGAAAAGGACAAGGCATGACGTGATAGCAGTATTCTAGTATTTGAGAGGCTGCCACAAAGAAGAGGGGCTCAATGTATTTTACAAAGCACCAGAAGGCAGGACAAGAAACAAACGATGGCAACCAGTGGTGGATTGCCAATTTTTTTAGTACCGGTTCAGGCGTGCTTGCCCGAACCAAACCAGCAGGGCAAAATATTAGGCAGTAGCTTGCCCTGCCGGTTGTGCTCATAGGCCAAGACCTATCACCAACAGTTTTGCTGGCTGGAGAATTCTGAGAGCTGAAGTCCTTCAGACTTAAAGTTGCAAAGGTTGGGGAGCCCTGGACTAGAAGACCAGAGTTGGTCCCTTCCAACTCTGACGATGTTCTATGTTCCATGTTCTTCTCTTCCCCTCTCACCTTTCTGGACGTTTATTTTATCTATTGGATGCTTCTCATGAAACGTATATTAAGGTACTGCAGTCCAGCATTCCTAAACCGATTGCTCATGGCAGCCACTAGCAATAGCGAAGAAAAACAGAGATTGTCTCTCGTTCAACAGGTGCATCGAAGTAGCTGTGGAATGATTCATTGCCGAGGTGTTCAACTTGGTTAAAAATAAATGTCCCTTTCCGAGATCACCCCTGGATGCCATACTGGCAAGCACATTAAGCAGATCAGAAATAATTAACCAAGGAGCCCAGCTGAGAAACAAAACCTCTATTATCAGTTCTGGGATTCCAAGGTGATTTGTTATAAACTGCCATATCCTATCTACCAAAAATGCTGGTGTCTGTCTGTCTGTCTGAGTCCACCATCTATACAGCCGAGGTAACGCAGTGGTTAGAGTGCAGTACTGCAGGCTACTTCTGTTGACTGCCGGCTGCCTGCAATTTGGCAGTTCGAATCTCACCAGGCTGAAGGTTGACTCAATACAATACAATAGCAGAGTTGGAAAGGGACCTTGGAGGTCTTCTAGTTCAACCCCCTGCCTAGGCAGGAAACCCTACACCACTTCAGACAGATGGCTATCCAACATCTTAAAAACTTTCAGTGTTGGGGCATTCACAACTTCTGGAGGCAACTTCTGTTGCCCTGATTAATTGTTCTAACTATCAGGAACTTTCTCCTCAGTTCTAAGCTGCTTCTCTCCTTGATTAGTTTCCACCCATTGCTTCTTGTTCTGTTCTCAGGTGCCTTGGAGAATAGCTTGACTCCCTCTTCTTTGTGGCAGCCCCTGAGATATTGGAAGACTGCTATCATGTCTCCCCTGGTCCTTCTTTTCATTAAACTAGACATACCCAGTTCCTGCAACTGTTCTTCATACGTCTTAGTCTCCAGTCCCCAAATCCTCTTTGTTGCTCTTCTCTGCACTCTTTCTAGAGTCTCCACATCTTTTCTACAACTCAGCCTTCCATTCTTCCGAGGTGGGTAAAATGAGGACCTGGATTGTTGAGGGCAATAGGCTGACTCTGTAAACCGCTTAGGGAGGGCTGTAAAAGCACTGTGAAGCAGTGTATATGTGCTATTGCTATCTCTGCTCACCCTTCGGGAAAGCCTCAAAGAAAGCGAAATAACCTAACCATAGAAAAAGGATCATCGGATGTGTTTAAGCAGCTGAAGAGATCTGGGCAGCCTGTAGGTCTCTGCAGAGGTTTTCTGGTTTTGTCCAGATGATGAAGTTTGAGCCACAAACTTCACCCCTTCACATGTACATGAGATGATGATCCCCAGGATGCTGCAACCCTTCCCAAATGCATGGCAAGTTCCAGAATTTAGATTCTGGGTCCAATGGTTATAAATGGCAAAGTAGACCTCGACTTACAACCACAATTGAGCCCAAAATGTATCCTGCTAAGCGAGCCATTCATTAAGTGAGGTTTTGCCCCATTTTGCGTCCTTCCTTAGAACATAAGAACATAAGAATAGCCTTGCTGGAACAGGCCACAGCCCATCTAGTCCAGCATTCTGTCTCACACAGTGGCTCCCCATTTGCTTCAGGGTATTTCCAAGCAGATGTCTTCACCTGCTTATGATTCCCTGCAAATGGCATTGAGAGATGTCCTGCCTATCTCTCCAACCCAGAGGGTGTCCTTAGGCATCCATAATGATAGCCATGGATACCCTTGTTCTCCATGAACTCCTCTCATCCTTTCTTAAAGGTGTCGAGGCTGACAGCTGTCACCACTTCTTCTGGCAGGGAGTTCCATAGACCGGTGATCCTCTGGGTGAAAAAGTACTTCCTCTTATTTGTTTCCTTGCCGCAGTGGCTAAGTGAATCATTGCAGGTGTTGAGTTAGCCGCCCGGTTGTTAAGTGAATCTGGCTTCCCCAGTGACTTGTTTGCAAAAGCAGATCACATGACCTCGGGACACCACAATGGTCATAAACACGAGTCAATTGCCATGCCTCCGGTTTTTAATAACGTGACCATGCAATGGTCGTAAGTGTGAAAAATGGTCACGAGTCACTTTTTTTCTAGTGCCGTTGTAATTTTGAATGGTGGCTAAATGAACTGTTGTTAAGTCAAGCATTGCCTGTTGTTATAAATCCTTTTATTCAATGCCTTTGTACACTCAAACAGTTGCTGCACAGATAGATGGTTGTAAGTCAAGGACTACCTATATGCCAATGCTAGATTGAGAAAAAGGTGAGGAACAACCTCATCAATTGCTACCTGGTAAATGCGGCCGCGCTCGTTTTTTAAATCAATACTTTCTCATGACCTTTGACCTCCAAATTCCTTTCAAAAACTTCCCCCCTATTATTCTATCCCAACACTTTTAGGAATCATCAAAGGCTTACCATGAAGGTGCCCGTCACAAAATCTCAACCATTTAAGCATTGCCTATCTCTGGTTCAGTTATGTATATTGCTTGTAGTAGCCATCCATTAAAACAGAGGGATCATATTTCATTTTTATTGAATGCCACTTTCTCCTGAGTTTAATTTTCTGGGGTTTGTACGCTGGCAGCGAGCCAGGGTAGCATAAAGGTCAGGACTAGCCTCTTTCATCTTTCTCTTTTCGCCTCCCTTTGTCTCCAACACCCCATTCCCGAAATATTATTCTACTCTCTGAGCTAGTGGTGAAATTCATTTTTTTTTTACTACTGGTTCTGTGAGTGTGGCTTGGTGGACATGGCAGGGGAAGGATACTGCAAAATCTCCATTCCCTCTCCACTCCAGGGGCAACTATTCTGCAAAATCCTCATTCCTTTCCCACTCCTGGGAGAAGGATACTGCAAAATCCTCATTCCTTCCCCACTCCAGGGGAAGGATACTGCAAAAACTCCATTCCCTCCCCACTCCAGGGGGAAATATATTGCAAAATCTAGTCTAGTTTGATGAAGAGAAGGACCAGGGGAGACATGAAAGCAGTGTTCCGATATCTCAGAGGGTGCCACAAAGAAGAGGGAGTCAAGCTATTCTCCAAGGCACCTGGGGGCAGGACAAGAAGCAATGGGTGGAAACTAATCAAGGAGAGAAGCAACTTAGAACTAAGGAGAAATTTCCTGACAGTTAGAGCAATTAACCAGTAGAACGAAAGTTGCCTCCAGAAGTTGTGAATGCCCCAACCCTGGAAGTCTTTAAGAAGATGTTAGATAGCCATTTGTCTGAAATGGTATAAAGTTCCTGCACACGCAGGGGGTTGGACTAGAAGACCTACAAGGTCCCTTCCAACTCTGCTATTGTATTGTATTGTATTGTATCTCCATTCCCACCCCACCAGAGGTGATATTTGCCGGTTCTCCGAACTACTCAAAATTTCCGCTACTGGTTCTCCAGAACTGGTCACAACCTGCTGCATTTCACCCCTGCTCTATACATTCATGTAGCAACTGTTTGAAGTTACAATGGCAGTGAAAAAAAGAGACTTATGACTGGTCCTTGCACTTACAACATGCAGCATGTGATCAAAATTTGGGCACTTGCAACAGGCATTGTCCCAGGGTCATGTAATCACCATTGGTGAGTTTTCTAATTGGCAATTAGAAAAATGTGTGATTCATTTAGCGATTGTTGTGATTTGTTTAACAGCTGGGGCAAAAAAGTCACAAAATTGGGCACGACTCACTTAACAATGTTTAGCAACGGAAACGCTGGTGCCAATTGTGGTTTAATTCAAGGGCTACCAGTGCCAAATGCCCAGCAATGGCATCAAGTGGCCATCTATATAAATAAAAATGTAACTATGAGTTTGTTCAAAACCGCTAATCTCCGAAAGTGCTGCACCGATCGCTTCCAAATTTTCACACAACATTCCTTTCAAGTACAGCACCAATGATATATATAGATTGTGTAGATGTCACACCTGTGCCAGGTACATGCCACAGAAATGTTAAAAATTGTAAAAAAGGTAGATAGATGGATACAGAGAGAGCAGTGGGCCACACGTATTATGTCATCCTTTATGACATAAAATACTTTGCCCATAAGATTCAAGGAGAAATACAGTAGGTAGGCAGTTATAGGGATAGAGAGAGGGAGGGAGAAATGCGGTAGGTAGGTAGGTAGGTAGGTAGGTAGGTAGAGGGATAGAGAGGGAGAAATACTGTAGGGAGGGAGGTTGGGGGTTATACGGTGGTTGTGTGTACATGTTTGTGTGTGCAGGTGTAGATCTACACACAGATTGGTTGGCCATTTAACCAGACTGGGCCACAGCAACACGTGGCCGGGAACGGCTAGTCAGGAATAATGGTTCATTGTCTTCTTGAGGGGATCTGTTAATGAGGATCTCCAAACCTGGCAACTTGTGGACTTCAACTCCTAGAACTCCTCAGCCGGCGATGCTCCTGCGGAATTCTGAGAGTTGAAATCCACAAGACTTACATTTGCCAAATTTGGAGACCTTTGTCCCAGTCATCACTACATGGCATTCCATTTAAGACAGGAGTAGGCAAGTGTGGCCCTTTTAGCATCTGTGGACTTCAACCCCTCCTCAAAAAGCATTATCCCTGGACTCAGCATTATTGGCTAATTATCGTCCGGTCTCCAACCTTCACTTTCTTGCGAAGGTTGTAGAGAGTGTGGTTGCACAGCAGTTTCCTCGTCACCTGGAGGAAACTGATTATCTAGATCCACACCAGTCCGGCTTTCGGCCCGGTCATAGCACCGAGACGGCATTGGTCGTGTTGGTAGATGATCTCTGGAGGGCCCGGGATAGGGGTTGTTCCTCTATCCTGGTCTTGTTAGATCTCTCAGCGGCTTTTGATACCATCGACCATGGTATCCTTTTGCACCGACTGGAGGGGTTGGGGGTGGGTGGCACCGTTTTACGGTGGTTCTCCTTCCTCTCTGATCGGTCGCAATACGTGTTGACGGGGGGGCAGAGGTCGACTTCTAGGCCCCTCGCATACGGGGTACCGCAGGGGTCGGTCCTCTCGCCACTCCTATTCAACACGTATATGAAGCCGCTGGGTGAGATCATCCGTGGTTTTGAGGTAGAATACCATCTGTACGCTGATGATACCCAGTTGTACATCTCTACCCCAAGCCATCCCAACGATGCCGTTGAGGTGATGTCCCGGTGTTTAGAGGCCGTACGGATCTGGATGGGCAGTAACAAACTCAAACTCAACCCGTCCAAGACCGAGTGGTTGTGGTTCCCGGCTTCCCGATTTAGCCAGTTGACACCATCGCTGGCCATGGGGAATGAAAATTTGGCCCCCGTGGATAGAGTGTGCAATTTAGGAGTCCTCCTGGATTCCCGGTTGTCTCTTGAGGATCAGGTGGCGGCCGTGGCCAGGGGGGCATTTTACCAGGTTCGCCTGGTCCGTCAATTGCGCCCCTTACTGGACCGGGATGCCCTTCGCACAGTCACTCAAGCACTCGTGACTTCTCGTCTGGACTACTGCAACGCTCTCTACATGGGGCTCCCCTTGAGATGCACTCGGAGGTTGCAGTTGGTCCAGAATACGGCAGCACGGGTGATCATGGGAATCTCAAGACATTCCCACATAACACCACTCCTGCACGAGCTGCACTGGCTACCTGTGACCTACCGGGTGCGTTACAAGGTTTTGATGACCATATTCAAGGTGCTCCATGGCACGGGGCCTAGCTACCTTCGAGACCGTCTTCTGCCCCATACATCCCTTCGACCGACTCGCTCCCAGGGAGAGGGTCTTCTCCGGGTGCCGTCGACCGGACAATGCCGGTTGGCGGCTCCCAGGGGAAGGGCCTTCTCTGTGGTGGGCCCTACCCTCTGGAATGGCCTTCCTTCCGACCTCCGTGCCATCACAGATCTCCGCTTGTTTCGCCGGCACCTAAAAACTTTTTATTTTCATCTGGCCGGCCTAACATGATCTACTCCACACCCATTATTTTATAACAAATCAAAACTGTAATTTGGGTTTTAAATTTAAACTTATTTTAAGTTAAGCAGGATATGGATTTAATTTCGTTATTATTTAATAATATTTTGTATTTATGTATAATTGATTTTAAATCTCTGTTCGCCGCCCCGAGTCCCTTTATGGTGAGAGGGGTGCGGGTTATAAATGTGAAAAATAAATAAATAAATAAACTCCCAGAATTCCTCATCCACGGCTGGCTGAGGAATTCTGGGAGTTGAAGTCCACAGGTGGTAAAGAGGTCCATACTTGCCCACTCTTGATCTAGGATCTATGGCTGTTTGGACAGACCCAACCTTACATGGTCAAAGGTCTCAAGAGGCTTTCTTCTGAAGGGGTCTTTTCACTCCCTGTTTTCCCAGCCCTTCTCATGGGAGGACACCCTTTGAAAAATGGACTCTGGCCAGGAGAAGTGGACGTCGCAGACAGGAACAGGGTAAACATTGCTCAAAGGGAAACCTTGTCACCACATTCTTGAACTGTATTTCTAAACTCATGCAAAGGATGGCCAGGCAGGGGCAGGTCAGAAGAGCTGAAGCGTTGTTTGAACAATGGGAGGGAAGATCATAAGAACAAAGGAGCTGGGTTTTGAAGGCCGGGCTTTTATTTTTATTTTTTTATTTTTAAACAGAAACATAAATAGAAGAGTACTTCATTTTGCACCTCTCCAGCCCAGGCATCGAGATTCGTCTTCTAAACTGAATGTTTAAGGAAGGTCGGTTGTTAGATGAAGAAAAATCCTCAAAAGCAGAATGTTAAGTAAAGTAAGGTTCTACATTTAGGCAAGAAAAACAGAATGCACAGGTATAGTATAGGTGGCACCTTGCTCAATAGCAGCAACTGCGAGCAGGATTTTGGAATCCTAGAGGACAACCATTTAAATATGAGCCAACACAGTTCTAGGCTGCATCAACAGAGGGATAGAATCAAGATCACATGAAGGGTTAATACCACTTTATAAGGCCTTGGTATTTGGAATACGGCATTCAATTTTGGTCGCCACGATGTAGAAAAGATGTGGAGACTCTAGAAAGAGTGCAGAGAAGAGCAACAGAGAGGATTAGGGGACTGGAGGCTAAAACCTATGAAGAAGGGTTGCAGGAACTGGGTATGTCTAGTTTAATGAAAAGAAGGACTAGGGGAGACATGATAGCAGTCTTCCAATATCTCAGGGGTTGCCACAAAGAAGAGGGAGTCAAATTATTCTCCAAAGCACCTGAAGGCAGGACAAGAAGCAATGGGTGGAAACTAATCTAGGAGAGAAACAACCTAGAACTAAGGAGAAATTTGCTGACAGTTAGAACAATTAATCAGTGGAACAACCTGCCTCCAGAAGTTGTGAACACTGGAAGTTTTTAAGAAGATATTGGATAACCGTTTGTCTGAAGCGGTGTAGATTTCCTGCGTAAGCAAAGGTTTAGACTAGAAGACCTCCAAGATCCCTTCCAACTCTGTTATTCTATTCTATTCTATTCTATTCTTTCTATTCTATTCTATTCTATTCTATTAATGGCCTGCAGGTAGTCTTCAACTTATGATCGTAACAGAGCCCAGAATTTCCAATTTATGTAAACTGAGGCACCTGCTTTAACCAATCTGATTTTACGACATGTTTTGTGGCAGTGGAAAAGCAAACACCGGAGTTGTTAAGTGAATGCTGAGGTTGTTAAGTAAATCCATTGCCCACAAGGAGTGTTTGTGGCTGGAAACCAAAATCATAAATGGCAATCACGTGACCGGCAGGAGTCCAGAAATTAGCCATAAATGCAGGTCGATTGCCAGGTGTCCAAAAGGTGATCATGTGACAGTGGGGTGGGGGACTGTCATAACTTCGAATCCAGATCATCAATATCTTTGGGGCATCCATCGTAACTTTGAATAGTCTGTAAGCGACTAGCTGTAATGACTATATTTTGCTCTATTTCTTTCATGATTTATCATTATTTCGTTATCATATGTCTATGCCCCTGATTAAAAAAAAAAGACTTACACTGCTTACACAGAGTAAATAATACTGTTAAAATATCCAGGGTACAATCTGAAAACCTAACGAAGTTTCAAACAGATAAATAATACTAAAACTGCCGGTATTCAGGTTTAAGGGGCCTGTATCTGTGAAACTCTCTTTGCAACATGCACACAGTAATATATTTTGAAGTGCCCTTATCTGATCATTTATAGTTCTTAGTTTGTACATAGGTTTTATTTTTTTTAACCCTTAGATGGAGTTGGGGAGGTGCAAATTTGTTTTTTTTCTAATTGTTTCTTCCCATTTCCTGCAGAAAATGGTGGGTTTAAAAAAAAAAAAAGATGTTTAGAATTATGCAATTACAAATGCATAAAGATTCCCCTCGCACATATGTGCTAGTTGTTCCTGACTCTAGGGGGCGGTGCTCTGCTCCGTTTCAAAGCAGAAGAGCCAGCGCTGTCCGAAGACGTCTCCGTGGTCATGGGGCCGGCATGACTCAACGACGAAGGCACATGGAACCCTGTTCCCTTCCCACCAAAGGCGGTTCCTATTTTTCTACTTGCATTTTTTAATGTGCTTTTGAACTGCTAGGTTGGCAGAAGCTGGGGTGAGTAACAGGAGCTCACTCCATTATGCGGCACTAGGGATTCGAACCACCGACCTGCCGACCTTTCTGATCGACAAGCTCCTTGTCTTAGCCACTGAGCCACCACGTCCCCCCCCCCTTTTTTTTTACAAATGCATAGAATAATAATACAATAATACAATAGCAGAGTTGGAAGGGACCTTGTAGGTCTTCTAGTCCAACCCCCTGCGTGGGCAGGAACCTTATACCATTTCAGACCAATGGCTATCTAACATCTTCTTAAAGACTTCCAGGGTTGGGGCATTCACAACTTCTGGAGGCAAGCTGTTCCAGAGGTTAATTGTTCTCACTGTCAGGAAATTTCTCCTTAGTTCTAAGTTGCTTCTCTCCTTGATTAGTTTCCACTAGATTAGTTTCCTTGATTAGCTTCTCTCCTTGATTAGTTTCCATTTAGAACTATGCAATTACCAATGAAATTAAAAGGTTAGCAACAAGAACCACATAAAAAGCAGTGGGTTAAAAGCAGAATTAGAGAATTTAAAAAATAACAGAGTTGGAGGGGGTCTTGGAGGTCTTCTAGTCCACCCTATATGCCTCAAACATCAGATGCTATATTTGACTCGGGAAAGTTGAAAAGCTGGGCCAGCCAGAGGAGAAGGCCAACATTTTACTGCTGAATGCTTTGGGATAATAGGTGGTGCAAAAGATATATATTGTCTGTGGTTTATGGAGAATCTAGGTGAATGGAAACAGCCAGCCTTACGGTGCAGCTGGTTTTCCCTCACTACTGCTTGAGGCAGGACGGGTGTAAAAGAATATAGTCTGGGGTTCAACTCCCATTAAGCTGGGAAGGCTGCAGCCAACAGCAAGGGAGCCTCTCGGAGGCTTACAACATGTCTATGCCAGGGTTCACAAAGAGAGTTTTACTAGAATTACTGACAGAATATAAAAGGTCATTTATGGGACCTGCACAACTGTTTTTGACACTGGATAGCAGAGCTCACAAATGTCTTTATGAGCGAGTCTTTCTTTCTTTCTTTCTTTCTTTCTTTCTTTCTTTCTTTCTTTCTTTCTTTCTCCTTCTTTCCTTCCTTCTTTCCTTCCTTTCTTTGTTTTTCTTTTCCTTCCTCCCTCTATGTCCTCCTTCCTCCCTCTTTGACCTTCCTTCTTCCCTCTGTCCTCCTTCTTTCCTTCATTTCCTTCCTCCTCCCTTATTTCTTTCTTTCTTTTCCCTTTCCTTCCTTCCTTCCTTCCTTCCTTCCTCTCTGTCCTCCTTCCTGTCCTCCTTCCTCTCTGTCTTCCTTTCTTCCCGTCCTTCTTTTCTTTTCTCCCTCCTTTTGTCTTCCTTCTTTCCTTCTTTCTTTCCTTGTTTTCCTTTTCCTTCCTTCCTTCCTTCCTTCCTCTCTGTCCTTCTTCCTCTCTGTCTTCCTTCCTTCCTTTCCTTCCTCCCTCCTTTTGTCTTCCTTCCTTCTTTCTTTCCTTGTTTGCCCCTTCCTTCCTTCCTTCCTTCCTTCCTTCCTTCCTTCCTTCCTTCCTTCCTTCCTTCCTTCCTCTCTGTCCTCCCCTTCCTTCCCTTCATCCCTTTTTTCATCTTCCTCCCTCCCTCCCTCCCTGTCTAAATTTCTGTCCAGCCTCCTTTGAATACACCCAGTGAAGAAGAGATAATTTTTTCATGTTCAGGTACTTGAAAAATTACTGCGGTTGGGAGTCAGCCTGTCCTGTTCCTTCATTTCCTCCTCAAAAGGTCAACTTTCATTTCCTTCATGGTCCATTTTCTCCTTTTCTGCATTTACAGGGAATCCTCAATTTACAACCGTTTTTAAACAGTGATTCATAGTTACAATAAGTTTGAAAAAAATAACCTGTCCTCAAAGTTACGACCATCCCATCGCCCCACTCCCCACCCCCACAGTCACATCGTTGCAATTGAGAGCTTGGCAACCGGCTAGCATTTATGACAGATGAATAAATTGTCAATTTGGGAAGCCAGATTTGCTTAGTGATCACATGAGTTCATTAACAACCGTAGTTAAAAATGGTCATAAAATCAGGCCCAGTCACATCATGACTCAATTTACGACCATAGATTCTACCTTTATTCATAGAAATTTATCGTGGTGTGTGCCATCCTTCCCCTCCTCTTTTTAGCCTTTCAAGGGGGTGGGGGGAATAGATGAAATTTAAGATTTAGTTTGAGCAGTACACTATAGCATAAACATAGTTGATTAAGATTTGACTTAGGTATTGTGTGAACCACTCCAATTGTGACTATCAACAAACAAGGATTAAGAGACTGACTTCTAGTCCCGCCTTAGATATGAAAGCCAGCTGGATGACTTTGGGCCAATCACCAGGAGACTGAGAGTTCTAGTCCCGCCTTAGATATGAAAGCCAGCTGGGTGACTTTGAGCCAATCACCAGGAGACTGAGAGTTCTAGTCCCGCCTTAGATATGAAAGCCAGCTGGGTGACTTTGAGCCAATCACCAGGAGACTGAGAGTTCTAGTCCCGCCTTAGATATGAAAGCCAGCTGGGTGACTTTGGGCCAATCACCAGGAGACTGAGAGTTCTAGTCCAGCTGGGTGACTTTGGGCCAATCACCAGGAGACTGAGAGTTCTAGTCCCGCCTTAGATATGAAAGCCAGCTGGGTGACTTTGGGCCAATCACCAGGAGACTGAGAGTTCTAGTCCCGCCTTAGATATGAAAGCCAGCTGGGTGACTTTGGGCCAATCACCAGGAGACTGAGAGTTCTACTCCCGCCTTAGATATGAAAGCCAGCTGGATGACTTTGGGCCAATCACCAGGAGACAGAGTTCTAGTCCCGCCTTAGATATGAAAGCCAGCTGGATGGCTTTGGGCCAATCACCAGGAGACTGAGAGTTCTAGTCCCGCCTTAGATATGAAAGCCAGCTGGGTGACTTTGGGCCAACCACCAAGAGTCTGAGATTTCTAGTTCTACCTTAGGTATCAAAGCCTTAGGCTGGGTGACTTTGGGCCAGTCCCTCTTTCTCAGCCCAACCCACCTCACATGGTTGTTGTTGCAGGGAAAATAGGAGGAAGAAGGAATACTAGGTATGTTTGTCGCTCTCAATTATTTATGAGAATAATAAAGATGGGACTTAAAAATAAACAAATCTGCTGCTGTGGCCTAGAGGTGGAGCTCTCGCCTCCCAATCAGGAGGTTGTGAGTTCAATCCTAGGTAGAGGCAGATGTAGGGTCTCCTGCTTGGGCAGGGGGTTGGACTAGATGACCTGCAAGGTCCCTTCCTAATCTGTTATAAATGTATAAATAAAGCCATGGTTTACCATATGGTTATAAATCCTGAATGAACATTTGTCATAGCTAACCTTGGTATTTCATAAGAGTTTAAATTCAGTATCTTCTCATTAACTATTGCAAGTCCATTTGGGAATAGTGATTTCACTAAAAACTCTTCACCCCAGATTTAATTAAAGGACTTAAAGTATTTGAGGTTATTTTTTAATTTGTAAAAAAAAAAAAATGCAAGCTGGGTTTTGGTTTTTATCGGTTTGGAAATATGTCGTAGGCTGCATCCGAGTCTGTCTGTCTGGTGGAAGGCAAGGCTTTCGCCTCCAAAGTCAGTGGGTGAAACAAACTTTAAACCGTCCCACCCTGTTTTCCCAAAAATAAGACCTCCCCGGATAATAAGCCCCACCAGGCTTTTGAGCGCATGCGCTAAAATTAGCCCTCCCCTGAAAATAAGCCCTCCCCAAAAATATTTCAACACAGCAGCAGCCATGTGGTGACCATGCTCGCCGCCTCCTGCACCTCAAAAATAATAAGACCTCTCCGAAAATAAGGCCAAGCGCTTATTTAGGGGGGTCAAAAGAAAACAAGACCCTGTCTTATTTTGGGGAAAATATGGTAATATGGCACTTCAGAACTTCTCCATGCCTCAGACAATTGGATAATAATAATACTAATACTAATACTAATACTAATACTAATACTAATACTAATAATAAAAAATTTAATTTGTACACCGCTCCCTCTCCCTGAAGGGACTCGGAGCGGTGCACAGGGGAATTAAAAACATACAAACATAAATACATATTAAATATATATAAAATCAAATTAAACAATTTATCCCTGCGCTAAAAACCCAAAATACTAAAAACTAAACCCCTTAAGAACCCAATTAAAACAATAAACAGATGACTAACCTAGGCCGGCCAAGCAGAGAAAGTGCGTTTTTAATTTTTGACGGAAGGAGCAGAGGTCCGTAGTTGTTCTAATTTCGGGGGGCAGGTCGTTCCAGAGGGTCGGGCCCGCCACAGAGAAGGCCCTTCCCCTGGGCGCCGCCCGCTGGCATAGCCTAGTGGACGGCACCCGGAGAAGTCCCTTTCTGTGGGAGCGAATCGGCCGCAGGGATTTATGGGGCAGGATGCGATCCCGCAGATAGCTAGGTTCCGTGCCATGGAGCGCTTTAAAGATGATAACCAACACCTTGAAGCGCACCCAAAAGACCACAGGCAGCCAATGCAGCTCGCGCAGGAGCGGTGTTACATGGGAAAACCTAGAGGTTCCCATAACTGCCCGCGCAGCTGCATTCTGGACAAGCTGAAGCCTTCGGGTGCACCTCAAGGGGAGCCCCATGTAGAGAGCATTGCAGTAGTCCAGTCGGAATGTCACGAGGGCATGAGTGACTGTGTAAAGGGCATCCCGATCCAATAGGGGACGCAACTGGCGTACCAGGCGAACCTGGTAAAACGCCCTCCTGGCCACGGCTGTCACTTGATCTTCCATGGACAGCCGTGCATAATTTGGAGACACAACAGCTGCCTGTCAAAAGTGCTTGAAAGTGTTAATGTCCTTTGGCTGTACGGTGAATTGGTGAATCGTTTATGTCTATTATAAACCAGGTTATTGTGACTGCCCCTTGCCCCCCTGCAGCCATTCAGATGATGCCATAAAGCTCTAATGATCCCCAATAAAACTCCCTTAAACAACCTGTTGGCCTCGTAGAGCACAATGACGAGTAAGAAAGCATAAAATAGAAACTGTAATGGGTTTAGACGCACTGGGCAATTGAATCTGGCCATCTTTTACTCCCCCTGGCATTAGAAGGAGGAAGCCACGATGGGTGCCTTCAAGTCCAACCTCACTGCGTGTCTCCCAGCTTATGAAAATCTGAGATCGGAGGGCCCGGGAACAGATCAATATTACAAGGTCTCTTGATTGAGCATCGGGATGGACGAGGAGGCCTCCAAGGTCATTAAGAAGCAGACTCACACATCAATATTGTGTGTCTGCTACTTAATCATAGACTAATAGCATAGGAAGGGACCTTGGAGGTCTTCTCGTCTAAGCCCAGGTGCAAGCAGGAGACCCTATAACCGCGATGGCGAACCTATGGCAAGTGTGTCACAGGTGGCAGACAGAGCCCACTCTGCGGGCACATGAGCCGTCGCCCCAGCTCAGCTCCACAGTGCATGTGTGGCGCCTCGTGCCTGCCAGCTGATTTCCAGGTCTCTGTCATGCATGTGCAGGGGGGGGCGCATTCCTGTGTGTGGGACATGCTCATGCACTGGGGCGGGGAGAGCAGGGAGGAATGCGCTGCCCACAGCAGCTTATTTTTGGTGCCAGTAGGCTGCAGGGAGGCCTACTAGGCCCAAAACGGAGTGCAGGGAGGTTGTGTGCGCATGCGCAGAGGGGTGCGGGATTGCACAGGGGGTCAGGTGTGTGTCGGGCGCGCACTTGAATTATTGCTTTCGGCATGCAACGTCAAAAAGGTTAGCCATCCCTGCCAGTGGTGGGATTCAAATAATTTAACAACTGGTTCTCTGCCCTAATAACCAGCTGGGTAGGTGTGTGTGTGTATGGGGGGCCTCAGTGTCATGTGACTGGGTGGGCGTGGCCAACTCAATGTCACTCACGTCAATGGGCGCTTCGTCTTAGCTGTTACAATGTAACAAGGGTTAATCGGAGAGGCAGTTTCTGTAAGAAGGGCAATCAAGATGAGGCTAGAAACAACACCAGAATGTTTCCTTCCTGCCTTCCTTACAGGTTTAGTCCTATAAAGTGGGAAAGAACCAAAATGAGATTTCTTCCAACAGCCGGTTCTCCGAACTGCTTAGAAAGTTAACAACCGGTTCTCCAGAATAGGTGCGAACCGGCTGAATCCCACCACTGATCCCTGTCCTAGAATATTCCAGACAAAGCCTCTTCTTGAAAACATCCAGTGATGGAAAAAAATCTGTCAAGGTTCTCGGTCATCCAGGTCATGCTTGTCCGAAAGGTGCTTTTTAAGGAGGCAACTGGACTTTCTTGTTTTTTTTTCTTTTGAAGATGTTTCACTTCTCATCCAAGAAGCTTCTTTTTTTATGACCTTTCCTGCTCGCGATTGCTAAGCGAATCACTGCAGTTGTTATGTTAGTAACATGGTTGTTAAGTGAATCTGACTTCCCCAGTGGCATCGTTTGCAGAAGGTCGCAAAAGGTGATCACATAACCCCCGGGGCACTATAACCGTCATAAATATGAGTCAGTTGCCAAGCATCTGAATTTTGAGCATGTGACCGTGGGATGCTGCCACAGTCGTAAATATAAAAGACAGTTATTTGTTGTTAGTTACAAAGTCGTGTCCAGCCCATCGCAACCCCGTGGACAATGTTCCTCCAGGCCTTCCTGTCCTCTACCATCATCTAGAGCCCATTCAAGCTCATGCCTAGTGCTTTGGTGATTCCATCCAGCCACCTCATTCTCTGCCGTCCCCTTCTTCTTCTTCTGCCCTCAATCAATACAATACAATACAATAGCAGAGTTGGAAGGGACCTTGTAGGTCTTCTAGTCCAACCCCCTGCGTGGGCAGGAACCTTATACCATTTCAGACAAATGGCTATCTAACATCTTTTTAAAGACTTCCAGGGTTGGGGCATTCACAACTTCTGGAGGCAAGCTGTTCCACTGATTAATTGTTCTAACTGTCAGGAAATTTCTCCTTAGTTCTAAGTTGCTTCTCTCCTTGATTAGTTTCCACCCATTGCTTCTTGTCCTGCCCTCAGGTGCTTTGGAGAATAGTTTGACTCCCTCTTCTTTGTGGCACCCTCTGAGATATCGGAACACTGCTATCATGTCTCCCCTGGTCCTTCTCTTCATCAAGCTAGACATACCCAGCTCCTGCAACCGTTCTTCATATGCCTTAGTCTCCAGTCCCCTAATCATCTTGGTTGCTCTTCTCTGCACTCTTTCCAGAGTCTCCACGTCTTTTCTACATCGTGGCGACCAAAACTGTATGCAGTATTCCAAGTGTGGCCTTACCAAGGCACTATACAGTGGCATTAACACTTCACGTGATCTAAACAGAGGGATAGAATCTAGATCTTTCCCAGCATGAGGCTCTTCTCCAGGGAGTCCTTCCTTCTCATTAGGTGGCCAAAGTACACGAGTCTCCTCTTCAGGATCTGGCCTTCTAAAGAGCAGTCAGGGTGGATCTCCTCTAGGACTGACCGGTTGGATGGCCTTGCAGTCCAAGGGACTCAGTGCAGGAGTCTTCTCCAGCACCAGAGTCCAAAGGCCTCCAGTCTTGGGTGCTCAGCCTTTCTTATGGTCCAACTTTCACAGCCATCCATTGCAACTGGGAAAACCATAGTCTTGACTATGCGCCCTTTTGTTGGCAGGGGGATGTCTCTGCTTTTTAGGATGCTGTCTAGATCTGCCATCGCTTTCCTCCCCAGGAGAAAGCGCCTTTTAATTTCTTGGCTGCAGTCCCCATCTGCGGTGATCTTGGAGCCCAGGAAAATAAAATCTGTCACTATTCCATTTCTTTCCCATCTATTTGCCAGCAATTGAGAGGGCCGGATGCCATGATCTTAGTTTTCCTAATGTTGAGTTTCAAGCCAAATTTTGCACTCTCCTTCTTTACCTGCATCAAGAGGCTCTTTATTCCCTCTTCACTTTCTGCCAGTAGAGTGGTATCTTCTGCATATCCGAGGTTGTTGGTATTTCTCCCGGCAATCTTAATTCCAACTTTTGATTCACCCACCCCTGCCTTTCTCCCTTATTGGATCGGGACGCCCTTCGCACAGTCACTCATGTGCTCGTGACATCCCATCTAGACTACTGCAATGCTCTCTACATGGGGCTTCCCTTGGGGTGCACCCGAAGACTACAGCTAGTCCAGAATGCAGCTGCGCGAGCAGTTTTGGGAGCCCCGAGGTTCTCCCATGTAACACCGCTCCTGCGCGAGCTGCACTGGCTGCCTGTGGCCTTTCGGGTGCGCTTCAAGGTGTTGATTACCATCTTTAAAGCGCTCCATGGCATGGGACCTAGTTACTTGCGGGATCGCATCCTGCCTCATACATCCCTTCGGCCGATTCACTCCCACAGAGAGGGCTTCTCTGGGTGTCGTCCACTAGGCAATGCCAGCGGGCGACGCCCAGGGGAAGGGCCTTCTCTGTGGTGGGCCCAACCCTCTGGAACGACCTACCCCCCCAATCTTAGAACAACTTCAGACCTCCGCTCCTTCCGCCAAAAGCTAAAGACCTTCCTCTTCCATCAGGTCGGCCTGGCCTAATTTTCTCCAACCTGACTGTAGGGAAACTTAAATTGTTAATTGGGATTTTAAGGAATAGTTTTAAGGGTTTTTAAGATTTTAAAATTTTAGCGCAGGGTTAACGGTTTAATTCGGTTTTAACATTTGTATTGTTACGTTTATATGGTTTTTTAATTTCCTGTGCACCGCCTCGAGTCCCTTCGGGCAGAGGGGGCGGTTTATAAATCAAACAAAATAAAAAAATAAAATAAAAATGATGTGCTCTGCATATAAGTTAAACAGGCAGGGCAACAGTATAAGTTATGTTAGAAGTCACTTTTTTCAGTGCTGTTGCAACTTTGAACGGTCACTGAACGAACGGTTTTAAATCAAGGACTACCTATGCCACTGCACATAGAAAGCAGATCACCGAAATGAGAGGGATTTGCAAGGACAAGGGTGCGCGATGCATTAAAAATCAGAGCTGGACAATTCAGTTCAAATCAAGGACATCTCAGATCACCGAGAGAGATTTGAGAGAACGACAATTTACAGAGGGCCCGATGCCAATCGTAAGGCTTGTCTGAATTCATAATTAACAAACAGCGTTGAATAGGATTCACAAAAGCAGATTCTTCGTATGACCTGGGCTGTGATTGGCAAAAGCTGGTGGCTGAGTAAGTGGGGTTTTTTTAAGGTGCCACAAATCTCTTTGTTCTTTCTAACAAACAATCCATGCGCTCTTCGCTGAGCTCATTCGGTTTTCAGCAAGGCATTATTTTCTCAGTTGCTTTCACATCATCATCACCACTGCACATTAATCCCCTTATGTCCAGTCTTTGGAGAAACCTCTGAACACCTGACAGGGCATGCGAGCGATGGCTCAGCTGGAAAGCTGACAGTCCAGGTTCCAGCCCCAAGCTCCACCTAATGGGGTAAATTCCCTTTACGTCTTCCAGGCCCTGCTCACCTAGCAGTTCGGAAGCATGCAAACGCGAGTAGATAAATAGGTACCACTTTGGTGGGAAAGTAACAGTCTTCCGCGCGCCTTTGGCGTATAAGCCATGCTGGCCACATGACCGCGGAAATTGCCTTTGGACAACACCTGGAGAGGGAAAACCTTTACCTTTACATTACTCAAAACTTGAGTTTCTCAACCTCGGCCAACTCCCAGGAATTCTGGGAGTTGTAGTCCACAGGTTCCAGTTGCTGAGGTTGAGAACCAATGCTTTAGGCCAGGGGTCTGCAAAATTGGCTCTTTGAAGACTGGTGGACTTCAACTCCCAGAACTCCCCACCCAGCCATGCTGGCTGGGGAATTCTGGGAGTTGAAGTCCACCAGTCTTAAAAGAGCCAACTTTGCAGACCCCTGCTTTAGGCCAATGAAACTCGATTTCATTGAGGGACGCATCAGGGTTGTATTTGATCTCAGAGGGGCAAGGGGGGGGGGGGGCATGGCCAGCTCGACATCACTCATGTTGGCCGGATCCGGCCCCTGGGCCTTGAGTTTGACACCCCCTGTTTTAGGCTGTGGGTGGTACAGCTCAAACACCATTGTCGCCCCACTGGAGAAAGAAGTATTAATGCATTTGGAAGAATTTCAAGGATTGTAAAACAATCACACAGGAGAGAGCCTGAAAGTAGCCCGAATGCAATGGCAACAAAATGAAAAATGAAGAAGGGAACTGCAATCGAAAGCAATGGGGAGCAGCCATATTCTACCAGTCTGGAGGTTAAGTCGTGGCAAATGCATTTCTTAATGAAAACGACTAGTCAGCAAACCTTTTCGGCCAAAATGGGGGTGTCCACACCGGAAACTGGAAGAGCAGCCATCCGGTGTGCATGCGCGCACTGGGAACATGATATTCTGGTTTCTGATACATGCACATGCGCCCCAGCCACCTGATCTTGCAGTTTCTGGCATGTATGCATGCGCAAAGACCAGCTGGCCGGTGTGCGGAACCCAGAAGAGCAATGGGCAACAGCTCGCCTGCCCAGAGAGATGGCTCTGCAAGCCACTTCCGGCACGCGTGTTATACGTGCGCCATCACAGGACTAGGGTGACATGATAGCAGTTTTCCAACATCTAAGGGACTGCCACAAAGAAGAGGAGGGTCAGCTCCCGGGAGGTGTGTTGCTGCCAGTTCGGCCTGGATCGGGCGAACCAGTAGTACCTGCTGTGGGAGTCTCTGCCCACTTGCCCGGATGCTTCTGCACATGCACAGAAGCACGAGTGCACGCGGGAGCGCGCCCAAACCAGTAGTAGAAAATTTGGCAACCCACCTCTGGGTTGCCACCTCTGGGAACCCACCTCTGGGAATCAGCCTATTCTCCAAAGCACCTAAGGGCAGGACAAGAAGCAACTGGTGGAAACTAATCCATACAATACAATACGGGAATGACCGAATAATAACAACTGAAGCAATAATATATGTTTAAATCGGATATTGGTAAATAATATCAATAAGAAATTAAATGACGAATAAGAATTGATGATGTAGGTAGGTTAACTAGATGGGCTATATATAGTGTAAATGCTGGTGTTAAATATTAGGCCTACTATTAGGACTTTAATGTTAAGTTTGGTTATTTATATGTTGTCGCTTTTTCGCGCTGTGACGGCAATATGTTTAAAATTATGTTTGTATGATTTTTTTTATAAGAATAAATAAAATTATTTAAAAAAAATACAATACAATAGCAGACTTGGAAGGGACGTTGGAGGTCATCTAGTCCAACCCCCTGTCTAGGCAGGAAGCCCTACACCGTTTCAGACAAATGGCTATCCAACAACTTCTTAAAGACTTCCAGTGTTGGGGCATTCACAACTCCTGGAGGCAACTTTTGTTCCACTGATTCATTGTTCTCACTGTCAGGAAATTTCTCCTCAGTTCTAAGTTGCTTCTCTCCTTGATTAGTTTCCACCAATTGCTTCTTGTTCTGCCCTCAGGTGCTTTGGAGAATAGTTTGACTCCCTCTTCTTTGTGGCAACCCCTGAGATATCGGAAGACTGCTATCCTGTCTCCCCTGGTCCTTCTTTTCATTAAACTAGACATACCCAGCTCCTGCAACCGTTCCTCATGTGTTTTAGTCTCCAGTCCCCTAATCATCTTGGTTGCTCTTCTCTGCACTCTTTCTAGAGTCTCCCCGAGAACTAAGGAGAAATTTCCTGAAATTTCCTTAGAACAATTAACTAGTGGAACGACTTGACTCCAGAAGTTGTGAATGCTCCAACACTGGAGGTTTTTAAGAAGAGATTGGACAATCCTTTGTCTGAATTGGTATACTGTTTCCTGCTTGAGCAGGGCTTTGGAGTAGAAGATCTCCATGGCCCTTTCCTACTCATTTTCTTATTCTGTATGTCAGGGGTGGGCAAACTTTGCAACTTTAAGTCTGAAGGACTTCAGCTCCCAGAATTCTCCACCCAGCAAAGCTGGCTGGAGAAGTCCGGGAGCTGAAGTCCTTCAGATTTAAAGTTGCAAAGTTTGCCCACCCCTGCTGTATGTCAAAGACTACCTGCACCTTTAACAATGTCAAGACAATTGTTAGCCACAAGCTGATTTGTTAGAAAGGTCTTCCTCCTAAATTTGTTTTGAAAGGTAGCAACCGATGCATTTAAAACATATAAAATATGTAGTCGGATTGGCATGTCGTGATAAATAGCATACATAAAGGCGCCAGATGCCACAAGTTATCTTAGGTTAGATCTGCACTACTGGCTTTGAACCTCTGGATTTTCAGCTCCCTGTCTGTAATGTACTGTGGTGGTTGGGATAATAAATACAATAAAGATGGCCAGATTGCCTTTGTAATAAATAAATGACGCCCTTCTTTCTTTTCTTTTTTTCCTGTTCTGGTGGATGGTACAAAAATGTATTAAGTATATACTGCAATAATAATAAAAACGAACTCTTAAGGTTTCTCCTCTGATTAAAATCTTTCTGTGTCCTGCCAATGCAGATAACTTTTAATGCCTTGCAATTGTTTGGAACACAAGTGGGTGGAGAGCCTTCAGCCAACCGACTGTTTGAGGCACGCTATTAAACAGTTAAGGAATTTAGTGCTCCAGACCAAAAAAAAACAAAAAAAAACCCAACAACCTACAAAACCAGTGCAAGGACAGTTCAAATCCCAGCATGGGGAATCATCGGTGGGGTCAGAAAACAGCTGGCATGGGGAGATGGGACTTCAGCATAGCCCCCACTCCCCACCCCCAACTCAATAACCCTGCCTCACATGGTGCGTGTGAGGATAACCTTAACAGAATAACCACGTTGGAAGGGACCTTGGAGGTCAGTTTTGGTCACCACGATGTAAAAAAGATGTTGGGACTCTAGAAAGGGTGCAGAGAAGAGCAACAAAGAGGATTAGGGGACTGGAGGCTAAAAGTTAGGAAGAACGGTTGCAGGAACTGGGTATGTCTACTTTAATGAAAAGAAGGGCTAGGGGAGACATGATAGGAGTCTTCCAATATCTCAGGGGCTGCCACAAAGAAGAGGGAGTCAAACTATTCTCCAAAGCACCTGAGGGCAGGACAAGAAGCAATGGGTGGAAATTAATCAAGGAGAGAAGCAACCTGAACTAAAGAGAAATGTTGTGATAGTTAGAAAAATAATCAGTGGAACAACTTACGACCAGAAGTTGTGAATGCTCCAACACCGGAGGTTTTTAAGAAGACATTGGATAACCATTTGTCTGAAGTGGTGTAGGGTTTCCTGTCTTAGCAGTGGGTTGGACTAGAAGACCTCTAAGGTCCCTTGCAACTCTTGTTATTCTATGAGTCTTTTAATCCAATCCCTTGCTCAAGCAGGAAACACTATGCCATTCCAGGCAAATGGCAGTCCAATCTCTTCTTTAAAACTTCCAGTGTTGGAGGTCCCACAACTTCTGGAGGCAAGGTGTTCCACTGGTTAATTGTTCTAACTGTCAGCAAATTAGTTCTAGGTTGCTTCTCTCCTTGATTAGTTTCCACCCATTGCTTCTTGTCCTGCCCTGAGCTGCTTTGGAGAATAGCTTGACTCCCTGTTCTTTGTGGCAACTCCTGAGATATTGGAAGACTGCTATCATGTCTCCCCTAGTCCTTCATTTCATTAAACTAGACCTACCCAGTTCCTGCAACCGTTCTTCATATGCTTTAGCCTTCAGTTCCCTGATCATCTTTGTTGCTCTTCTTAAAACTGGGGAATTTCCAATGATGACGCTGAAAAGGTTTTCAGAGTATCTACACTGAGATATCTTGAACCCCACGTTTTCTGCAAAGGAAATTGTGTGTGCATATTAGAGAGAATTAGCCTTGCAACTTAGAGCATTAAATCAAGGGTCTGTCCTAGACATTTAATGGATCTATTTATTTGCCACCGTTTTCTCGTATGTTCGTGTAAAGAAAAAAGAAAAAAAAGTGTACCAAAATTAGGAATTAAGGAAAATACCCATTGTTGCATATTCTAAAATGCACATTTGGGTGCCCCCTCATGACAAGGTTCGTGTTTCCGCATGCAATACACATTTGTGTATTTGAGGGTCTTTGCGTAGGTGTGAGAGGTTTAACAGCTACTAAATGCAATATTAAACTAGAGAGATCAATGGTTCTTGGCACAATATAAGGAAATGTCCTCATTCCCCAGAAATAGACCATAGTAACGGCTAATATTTTCCTTGTAATGTTTACAGTATTTCTTACCGTCAGTTGATGACTCATTCCAGAGAGCAATCAACTCTTTTGCAAACCAACTTTTATTTTAATAATAATGCACACTTTTTATTATATTAAAATCAGGCAATGGTCTGATACAATAAAAAGGCTGCTTATGGAATACTGTTACTTTTTTTAAAATTACATTTTGAGGCATTACAGTCAGCAGCAAAGGATAGGTGCTTGCAGACTCAAAGTTTAGGCCTAGATCAGGTGACGTGTTAATACTACTCTATAATGCCTTGGTTAGGAGTGGCTGCTGTTAGCAACTCTGGGTTCAGACCCAGTGTTACAACTCTGGTCCCGTAACCTGTGTTAGGAAATAAATGTGGAATAGTGTAATACACCGGACAGTAAAGAGATACGTTGCTTTAACCACACACAAACTCTAAAACACTGATAGCAACTAAAATACTTCTTCCGACCAGTGATACTAACTTCTCAAACAATAACAGTCCTTCACCAAAACACACAGTTATCTTACAGTGATGCAAAACAAATACTTCTTTTCTCTTTAGTCTTCAGCTTCAGCTACTCAGCCGCAAACAGTAAGCACAGGATTCAAATGGAATAGAAAAGGGAATGGACTGTGTTTCTGAGCTTCCCTATATTGTAAAGCTGAGAAGCACAGCCAATCAGAAGTCAACATAGTTCTTAAAGCTACATATACTCTTTAAGAATACTGGCTTATATATATTGTCAACCCAACATAAGGATAAATGTTAGGAGCTGCCACAAAGAAGAGTGGGGTCAACCTATACTCCAAAGCACCCGAAGGCAGGACAAGAAGCAATGGATGGAAAGTAATCAAGGAGAGAAGCAACCTAGAAGCAAGGAGGAATTCCTTCACCAAACAATTAATCAGTGGAATGCTTTGTCTCCAGAAATTGTGGGGGCTCCAATGCTGGAGATTTTTAAGAAATACATTGAACAAACATTGGTCTGAAATGGTGCAGAGCCGTGGTGGTGAACCTATGGCATGTGTGCCATAGGTGGGACCCAGAGCCCACTCTGCAGACATGTGAGCCATTGCCCCAGCTCAGTTTCACCGCACATCTGCGCACGTCTCCCATTGGCCAGATAATTTTCAGGTCTCTGCCATGCAGGGGTGGGGTGCATGTGGGAGATGCGCACGCATGCGCATGTGTAAGGGTCGTGGGGAGTGCAGGGGAGAGTGGCACACACACCCCGCGACCGTTTTTTGCTCCCAGGAGGCTGCAGGGAGGCCTACTAGGTCCAAAATGGGCTACAGGGGAGGGGTTGCGCACGCATGCACAGGGGCGGAGGGGGGGTGGAGCACGCACTTGAGGCACAGGGGAACAAAAAGGTTAGCCATCGTTGGTGTTGGGTTTCCTGCCTGAACTGGGGTTTTTATTTATTTATTATTTATTTATTAGTTTGATTTATATAACCACACCCTCTCCCCAAAGGGACCCGGGGCGGTGCACAGGAAATTAAAAACCACATAATATGGTTTGACTAGAAGACCTCCGGGGTCCCTTCCAACTGCTCCATTTATTATTTGTTATTCTGCTTGGTTATTCTGCTATATGATATAGGAGCTTTAGAACAGCCTAGCTCCATGATGGCGAATCTATGGCATGCGTGCCACAGGTGGCTCGTGGAGCCATTTCTGAGGGCACGCGAGGTTTTGCCCTGTCAGCTGAAGCGCGCATGCACATGCTGGCCAGCTGATTTTCAGCCTTGATTTTCAGCAGTTTTTTATCCTCTGGACTGGAGGCTTCAGGAAAGCCTCCAGAGAGTGAAAAATGGACTTACCGGGCCCATCCGAAGTTGGAAAATGGCCTCCGAAGTTTCTGGCCTTCAGAGGGCCTCTGGGAGGTGGCCGTTTTCACCCTCTCCAGGCTCCAAGAAAGTTGGGCGTGCATGCGTGGGGCAGCAGGGCGGGCTGTCACGCATGCATGCACAGGGGGCATGGCATGGGGGGATTAAATTATGGGGGTGGGCACCCGAGTGTGTACAATAGTGTGCAATTGTGTGCTTTTGGCACCCGGGGCAAAAAGGGTTCGCCATCATTGGCCTAGCACAGGGGTCTGCAAAGTTGGCTCTTTTAAGACTGGTGGACTTCAACTCCCAGAGTTCCCCAGCCAGCTATGCTGGCTGGGGAACTCTGGGAGTTGAAGTCCATCAGTCTTAAAAGAGCTATGCTGGCTGGGGAACTCTGGGAGTTGAAGTCCACCAGTCTTAAAAGAGCTATGCTGGCTGGGGAACTCTGGGAGTTGAAGTCCACCAGTCTTAAAAGAGCTATGCTGGCTGGGGAACTCTGGAAGTTGAAGTCCACCAGTCTTAAAAGAGCTATGCTGGCTGGGGAACTCTGGGAGTTGAAGTCCACCAGTCTTAAAAGAGCTATGCTGGCTGGGGAACTCTGGGAGTTGAAGTCCACCAGTCTTAAAAGAGCCAACTTTGCAGACCCCTGGCCTAGCACAATCTAGGTTAGATGTGTGGAATCATTGGGCGAGTGGGGGCAAAATGGCCTATTTTATACCAGGAATGAAAAACAATTTAAAATTTAAAGAACAATTTAAAAGGTGCCTGCCACTGCATATCTTTCTATGGGGACCCATATCACTATCGCCAAACGATGCAACCTTGGGGAGACTGTATGTCTGTAGAAAAATTCAGCATATCTGGCTGAGCCAACCGTGACAATGCGACTTGCACAGGAAAAAAAAGGGCGGGAGAGAGTCAAGCTATTCTCCAAGGCACCTGGGGGCAGGACAAGAAGCAATGGGTGGAAACTAATCAAGGAGAGAAGCAACTTAGAACTGAGGAGAAATTTCCTGACAGTTAGAACAATTAACCTCTGGAACAGCTTGCCTCCAGAAGTTGTGAATGCCCCAACCCTGGAAGTCTTTAAGAAGATGTTGGATAGCCATTTGTCTGAAACAGTGTAGGCCCTATACCGTTTCAGACAAATGGTTATCCAAATGATAACCATCATTATGCAACATCAATGTCATTTTGAGTGCTCTGGAGGCTTCAGGGAAGCCTCCTGAAGGTCGCTGAAGCCTCTGGAGGGCCTCCTGGGGGGAGGTCTGTTTTTGCCCTCCTCAGGCTCCTATAAAGCCTCTGGAGCCTGGGGAGAGCGAAAAGAGCATGCAAAAAAATGGGGGGTCGCGCCTTTAGTGTGCACATGCGCACTGGGGTGTGTGTCGCACATTGCATTATGGGTGAGGCACGCCAACGCACGACCCCCCCTGCACTCCCCCCACTTATGGCACGCGAGCCAAAAAAGGTTTGCCATCGCTGGTATAGGGTCTCCTGCTCGAGCAGGGGGTTGGACTAGAAGACCTCCAAGGTCCCTTCCAACTCTGCTATTATATTGTAAAAAGTGGGAAAGTATGACAGCTTCAAGAATGTGGTATGCTCAGATTACACCAGTTTAGATTATACTTATACAATAAAATAACAGAGTTGGAAGGGACCTTGGAGGTCATCTAGTCCAACTCCCTGCCTAGGCAGGAAACCCTATACCATTTCAGACAAATCGCCATCCAACATCTTCTTAAAGAGTTCCAGTGTTGGGGCATTCACAACTTCTGGAGGCAACTTCTGTTCCACTGATTAATTGTTCTAACTGTCAGGAAATTTCTCCTCAGTTCTACGTTGTTTCTCTACTTGATTAGTTTCCACCCATTGCTTCTTGTTCTGCCCTCAGGTGCCTTGGAGAATAGTTTGACTCCCTCTTCTTTGGGGCAAACCCTGAGATATTGGAAGGCTACTATCATGTCTTCCCTAATCCTTATACAATAATAATACAATAGCAGAGTTGGAAGGGACCTTGGAGGTCTTCTAGTCCAACTCCCTGCCTTCTTTTTATTAAAGTAGACATACCCAGTTCGTGCAACCGTTCTTCATATGTTTTATTCTTTAGTCCCTTAATAATCTTTGTTGCTCTTCTCTGCATTCTTTCTAGAGTCTCCGCATCTTTTCTACATCTTGATGACCAAAACTGAATGCAGTATTCCAAGTGTGGCCTTACCAAGGCATTATAAAGTGGTATCAACACTTCACGTGATCTTGATTCAATATACTTGGGCAATATACTTGTGCTATGCCCAAAACCTAGTTAATGAGCCTGTGCATACCAAGTATAAAGGAGAGAAGGAGTGTAGTGGGCACAAAGGCCTGATCTTAATGCCCTTTCTACCCCCTCTGAATCCAATGGATGTCGGTTAGCACAATCCCAGCAGCCTCTAATATAGAAGACAAAAGAACATCCTAGGATAACTCCATAGAGGCTGAAGGAAGACAGAGGACACATCAAAGGTACCCAAGCTGGTTCAAAGCCCCATTTTAATTGTCAATTAAGAATGCACAACTGGGGAGAGGAGCAAAACAAATCCATGACAACCCCCAGACGCCATGCTGGTGTGTTATTGTAATGCCAAGCGGGAGAAACACTGAAAACAGCCGATATTTGCTGACAATGTGTTCGTAGGGCATCTTGTAAGCAATCAGACCTCGACAGAAGGGAGCAAGGCTCCCCACTCAGGCCACTAGCATTGTCAGGACATTCCACCTCAAGGGTCACCTCGTGGTCAGTGGGAAGAAGAGGGAAGCCAATGAAGACAAGGGCTGGAAAGTTCATTCAGATGTTTATGTGGCTCCTCTAAATGAGCCCGGCTGACTTTTGTCTGCATTTGCACAGACCCTGATAAATCACAAGAGCCTATCGGTCACTTGGGAAAGGTCTTGCTAAGAGTTAGCAAGGTTTGGATTTCCTAGTTTATGTCAAAGGTGCTTTTCCAAAAGGCAACTGGACATTATGGAGACTCTAGAAAAAGTGCAGAGGAGAGCAACAAAGATGATTAGGGGACTGGAGGCTTAAACATATGAAGAACAATTAACCTCTGGAACAGCTTGCCTCCAGAAGTTGTGAATGCCCCAACCCTGGAAGTCTTTAAAAAGATGTTAGATAGCCATTTGTCTGAAATGGTATAAGGTTCCTGCCCACGCAGGGGGTTGGACTAGAAGACCTACAAGGTCCCTTCCAACTCTGCTATTGTATTGTATTGTATTGTAACGGTTGCAGGAACTGGGTATGTCTAGTTTAATGAAAAGAAGGACCAGGGGAGACATGATAGCAGTGTTCCGATATCTCAGGGGTTGCCACAAAGAAGAGGGAGTCAAAGTATTCTCCAAAGCACCTGAGGGCAGAACAAGAAGCAATGGGTGGAAACTAATCAAGGAGAGAAGCAACTTAGAACTGAGGAGAAATTTGCTGACAGTTAGAACAATTAACCAGTGGAACAGAAGTTGGCTCCAGAAGTTGTGAATGCTACAACACTGGAAGTTTTTAAAGAAGATGTTGGATAACCATTTGTTTGAAGTGGTGCAGGGTTTCCTGCCTAGGCAGGGGATTGGACTAGAAGACCTCCAAGGTCCCTTCCAACTATTCTATTCTATTCTATTCTATTCTATTCTATTCTATCCTCAAAACGACACTATAGAGCACTGCACACCAGAACAACTAGACACAAGAACAGTTTTCCCCCCGAACGCCATCACTCTGCTAAACAAATAATTCCCTCAACACGGTCAAACTATTTACTAAGTCTGCATTAATATTACTATTAATCCTTGGAGGTCTTCTAGTCCAACCCCCTGCTTAGGCAGGAAACCCTACTCCACTGCAGACCAATGGTTATCCAACATCTTCTTAAAGACCTCGAGGGTTGCTCTTCTCTGCACCCTTTCTAGAGTCTCCACATCTTTTCTACATCGTGGCGACCAAAACTGAATGCAGTATTCCAAGTGTGGCCTTACTAAGGCCTTATAAAGTGGTATCAACACTTCACGTGATCTTGATTCTCTCCCTCTGTTTATGCAGCCTAGAACTGTGTTGGCTTTTTTGGCAGCTGCTGCCCACGGCTGGCTCCTATTTAAATGGTTGTCCACTAGGACTCCAAGATCCCTTTCACAGTTACTACTATTGAGCAAGGTACCACATATACCGTATTAGCATTTTTTTTCTTGAAAATGTTGCACTTCTCATTTAAGAAGCTTCTCCAGAACTGAAGAAGCTTTCGGGAATCAGAAGTGCAACATTTTCAAGGAAAAAAACCAAGAAAGTCTTGGTTTTTGGAAAAGAACATTTGGGACAACCATGACCTGGATGGTTGAGATTCTCCATCAACTCACTTTCCTTGCCATGTACATTTATACATCCGAACTAGACTGTGTTGTTTCTCTGTGTCATATAATATATTTGGATTTATTTATTCATTTATTTATTTGTCATTTTTATATAGTGTATATTGGTGATGGTGACCCTTTGAGAGCTGCATGCAACAAAATTTTGTTTTCATGTGTGCCAAGTAGTGTACATTTAAAGCAGCGGTTCTCAACCTGTGGATCGGGACCCCTTTGGGGGTCTGTTAGGATATTCATCCTTATGTTGGGTTGACAATATATATAAGCCAGTATTCTTAAACAGTATATGTAACTGTAAGAACTATGTTGAATTCTGATTGGCTGTGCTTCTCAGCTCTACCATATAAGGAAGCTCAGAAACACAGTTCATTCCCTTTTCGATTCCATTTGAATCCTGTGCTTACTGTTTGCCGCTGAAGCTGAAGGCTGAAGAAAGAAGAAGTATTTGTTTTGCATCCCTGCAAGATAACTCTGTGTTTGGTGAAGGACTTATTGTTATTGTTTGAGAAGTTAGTATCACTGGTCGGAAGAAGTATTTTGGTTGCTAGAAAGTAAAGACTATTTATTTTCTTACTATCGCTGTTTTAGAGTTTGTTTGTGGTTAAAGCAACGTATCTCTTTACTGTCCGGTGTATTACACTATTCCGCATCATTTTCAAACAGGGGTGTTTGTTACCCCTAACACTGGTTACGGGACCAGAGTTGCTAACAGGGTCGAACGACCCTTTCACAGGGGTTGCCTAAGACCACTGGAAAACACATATTTTCGATGGTCTTAGGAACCAAGACACCAATTTTATGGTTGGGGGGGGTCATCACTGCCGGTTGGCGATGCCCAGGGGAAGAGCCTTCTCTATGATGGGCCCAACCCTCTGGAACGCTCTTCCCCCCGATCTCTGTGTCATCTCGGACTTCCGCCTGTTCCGCCAGCGGTTAAAAATACACTTTTTCCAACAAGCCGGCCTGGCATGATCTTACTCAAACACCGTACTGCTTTTAGTTACCAAAGTTTTAATTCAGGGGTTTTAATATGGGTTTTAGCGCAGGGTGGGTTAATTTAATTTAGTTTTAGAAATGTTTTATTTTTTGTATATCTGTATTTTACATTTTATATTCCCTTTGCGCCGCCCCGAGTCCCTATGAGATGGGTGCGGCTTATAAATTCGAATAATAAATAAATAAATAAAATAAATCACAACATGAGGAACTGTATTAAAGTGTTGTGGCATTGGGAAGGTTGAGAACCACTGATTAAACAATAACAGTTATTCTAAGTCAATTCGAAGTCTGCTAAGACATTCCTAAGACGTCTAAGACTTGACTTAACTGTCATGATTCACTTAACAACTGTGGCAAGAAAATTTGTAAAATGGGGCAAAACTCACTTAACAAATGAAATGTTGGACTCGGGTGCAGTCCTGACTGGAGAATTCTGGGAGTTGAAGTCCAGATGTTTTTTTTAAACTTGCCAAGTTTAAGAGACACTGCTGCCCAGGTAGCCCCCTTTTGGCGACCTTCTGACAAGCAAAGTCAACGGGGAAGCCAGACTCACTTAACAACCAAGTTACTCATTTAACAACAGCAGCGATTCACTTAACAACCGTGGCAAGGAAGGTGGTAGAATGGGGAAAAATTTCACCTAACAGAGCAGCAAGATCAATGTTGGGGCTCAATTGTGGTCATAAGTCAAGGACCTAAAATTTGCAGAATTTTAGAACTTCCAGGAATTCTGCATCACTTCTAGCCTGTCGGGTGCACCCCCCTCCCTTCCAAGGTGGGGTTGGCTTGCACGCCTGGTCTTTCCCTCTACCACCACCCCCTTTTAAAGAGGGTGGGGCCACTGGGGATGCTTCATTGTTTAAGGAGTCAGCGGTAGCCCGACATGAAAAGGCTGGTGACCCCACACTGACCCCCTAGCAACCCTAATGCTTGTCCGGAGAGCTGATTTTCCTTTTGCTCAGGGCCTTTGGTGTGTAGATTACAGGTAGAAGAACAATGTGGATTGTTCTCGGCAACAATGCTGGGTGCTCCACACCACTCCCTGCAGATAGCTCCTCTCCAGATTAAGCCTTTGTCCTTTTTACTGCATCTAATTGAACTGTGCCACCAGCCTCTTGGGTCTCAAGGAGAAAAAAGTCTGCCATCTGCACCTCTATAACGGTCCGTTTTGGCTCTGCAACCCAACAAGAGAGACGCAGACTTCAGAGGATAATCAGAACTGCAGAAAAAAACAATGGCTACCAACCTTCCTTCCATTGAGGACCTGTACACTGCAGGAGTCAAAAAGAAGGCTGTGAAAATATCTACAGACCCCTCGCATCCTGGACCTAAATTGTTTCAAAATCTAGTTTAATGAAAAGAAGGAGTAGGGGAGACAGGATAGCAGTCTTCCAATATCTCAGGGGTTGCCACAAAGAAGAGGGAGTCAAACTATTCTCCAAAGCACCAGAGGGCAGAACAAGAAGCAATGGGTGGAAACTAATCAAGGAGAGAAGCAACTGAGAACTGAGGAGAAACTTCCTGACAGTGAGGACACTTAACCAGTGGAACAGAAGTTGCCTCCAGAAGTTGTGAATGCTCCAACACTGGAAGTTTTTAAGAAGATGTTGGATAACCATTTGTTTGAAGTGGTGCAGGGTTTCCTGCCTAGGCAGGAGTTTGGACTAGAAGACCTCCAAGGTCCCTTCCAACTTTCTATTCTATTCTATTCTATTCTATTCTATTCTATTCTATCCTCAAAACGACACTATAGAGCACTGCACACCAGAACAACTAGACACAAGAACAGTTTTCCCCCCGAACGCCATCACTCTGCTAAACAAATAATTCCCTCAACACGGTCAAACTATTTACTAAGTCTGCATTAATATTACTATTAATCTTCTCATCGTTCCTATTGCCCCATCTCCTCTCACTGTATGACTGTAACTTTGTTGCTTGTATCCTTACAATTTATATTGATTGCTTCCTAGCATGATTTGATTGCTTATTTGTGCCCTATGACTATCATTAAGTGTTGTACCTTATGATTTGTGGCGAATGTATCTTTTATGTACACCGAGAGCATCTGCACCAAAGAAATTCCTTCTGCGTCCAAACACACTTGGCCAATAAAAGAATGTTATTCTATTCTCTTTTTAAAAAGTTACCGTTCATACAGGACCTTGCAGTTAATTTCATTTTCCTCTTGAACGAAAAATACCCCAACGGAGGGGGAGGGAGATTTTCTTCTAACAGGTACCCAGTTTCCCTGACAATAAGACCTCCCTGGATAATAAGCCCAATCGGGCTTTTGAGTGCATGCGCTAAAATAAGCCCTCCCCAAACATATTGCAACACAGCAGCAGCCATGAGGTGACCAGGCTCGCTTATTGCGGGGGGGTCAAAACAAAATAAGACCCTGTCTTATTTTCCAGGAAACACGGTACATACACATAGGCATAGAATCAAAACCACGTGAAGTATCAGTACCGCTTTGTAAAGCCTTAGTAAGACCACACCTGGAAATTTGCATCTGGTTTTGGTCACCACATGACCAAAAATGTGAAAAAATTGTTGAGACTTTGGAAAAAGTGCATAGAAGAGCAACAAAGATGATTAAAGACCTGGAGACTAAAACATATGAATAACGGTTGCAGCATTTATACAATAGCAGAGTTGGAAGGGACCTTGGAGATCTTCTAGTCCAACCCCCCGGCCTAGGCAGGAACCTTATACCGTTTCAGACAAATGGCTAGTCTAGAGGAAAAGAAAGACTAAAGGGGACATTATATGGTAGCAATTTTCCAGTATTTGAGAGGCTGCCACAAAGAAGAAGGGGTCAATTTATTTTCAAAAACACCAGGAGGCAAGACAAGAAACAATCAAGATGAAAACTAATCAAGGAGAGAAGCAACCTAGAATTAAAGAGAAACTTCCCAACAGTGAGGACAATTAACCAGTGGAACGGCTTGATTCTAGAAGTTGTGGGTGCTTCATCACTGGAGGTTTTTAAGAAGAGACTGGACAGCCACTTGTCTGAAATGGTATAGGTAGGATCTCCTGCTTGAGCAGAGGATTGGACTAGAAGACCTCCAAGGTCCCTTCCAGTTCTATTCTGATTCTAACAGGTACTCTGCCTCTGTTAAAACCACACTTGGAATATTGATTTGATTTGATTTTGATTTGATTTGATTTTTATTCCGCGCCTATCTCCCAGAAGGGACTCAGGACGGTGCACAGGAAGTTAAAAGCAGACATACAAACATATAGACAAATACAACCACAATATTAAAATTTGATTAAATTTGGAAAAAGCCTGTGCTAAGAATACAACTAAAAAGTTACCAAAAATTAAAATCAATTTAAAACTCAGTCTGTGAGAATGATCTCGGGGTCTAAGCTAGGCCGGCTAGGTGAAAGAGATGGATCTTGAGACGTTGGCGGAAGAGGCGGAGGTCCGTGGTGGTCCGGAGTTTGGGGGGGTAGGTCGTTCCAGAGGGCTGGACCCGCCACAGAGAAGGCCTTTCCCCTGGGGGTCGGCAACCGGCACTGCCCGGCAGACGGCACCCGGAGAAGGCCCTCTCTGTGGGAGCGAATCGGCCGAAGGGATGTATGCGGTAGGATGCGGTCAGTGGTGGGTTTCAAAATTTTTAGAACCTACTCTGTAGGTGTGGCCTATTTTGTGGGCGTGGCTTGGCAGTCATGTGACAGGGTAGGAGTGGCCACCTTTTAAAATGTGGTGAAACTCATTTAACAATGCTCTTGCTTAGCAACCAAAATTTTGGACTCAATTGTGATAATAAATTCTTTTTCTTTCTTTCTTTCTTTCTTTCTTTCTTTCTTTCTTTCTTTCTTTCTTTCTTTCTTTCTCTCTCTCTCTCTCTCTCTCTCCTTCCTTCCTTTCTTCCTTCCCTTTCCTTTCCTTTCCTTTCCTTTCCTTCCCTTCCTGTTGGGTCACTGGCAGTGGCGGGCCAGATTTACTTCCAGGTACGCCAGTGGAACCCCCTCTCACCGGTTCTCTAAATTTCACCAACCGGCTCTCGCGAGTAAGTGCGAGCCTGCAGAAACCCACCACTGGATGCGGTCCCGCAAATAACTGGGCCCCGTGCCATGGAGCGTTTTGAAGATATTGCATCCAGTTTTGGTTGACACAATATAAAAAAGATATTGAGACGCTAGAAAAAGTGCAGAGAAGAGCAAGAAAGATCATTAGGGGACTGGAGGCTAAAACATAATGAAGAACAATTGCAGGAACTGGGTATGTCTAGTCTTAGGAAAAGAAGGACTAGGGGAGACATGATAGCAGTCTTCCAATGTTTAAGGGGCTGCCATGAAGAAGAGGGGGTCAACCTGTTTTCCAAATCACCTGAAGGCAGGACAAGAAGCAATGGATGGAACCTAATCTGTGAGAGAAGCAACCTAGATCTAAGGAGGCATTTTCTGACTATGAGAAGACTTAACTAGTTGAATGCCTTGCCTCCAGAAGCTGTGGGTGATCCATCACTGGGGTTTTTAAAGAAAGGACTGGACAATCACTTGTCTGAAATGGTATAAGCAGGATCTCCTGCTTGAGCAGGGGGTTGGAGGAGAAGACTCACAAGGCCCTTTCCAACTTTATTCCACTGGGTTGTATTGAAATAGGCTCCCATTTTGTTATCTGTTCAGCTGGTTTTAGATTGAAATGCATTTTTGCACTGAAGCATTTCTAGATTAGATTTATTTAAACGTTTCAATCAAAGATTACAGCAGAAACGAACATCTCAGCAATAGATAGCATATCAGTGAAAAATAACACCATCTCGGGTGTGAGATAATTGCCCTTGTTTTCTGGCACAATATGAATATGGAGGCGTCGGAGGAGGGCTTTATTAATCCTAGTTAAATGAAGCTATCATGAAAGGTTTTATTTGACTAAGCCAGTATCTTTCTTTGAAATAGTGAAGTCAGGAGATGGGGGGTCAACAAACAGGATTACCGAAACAAATTACCAAGAAAGAAAGACCAAAGAGCCCACCACTCACTGTGGATGCAACAGCATTTAATTTACTGACATGTGAATCACCAGGGGGAAATTGGAAAAGGACGAAGAACTTACCTTGAGTTTTGTTACTTCCGAAGACATGGACAGGTTGCCGAGGCGACTGAATGCCACCACATGTTTATTGGACCCGTGTCCCTCCTGGTTGGTACTGGCCTCCTGGGAGGTGACACGAGGCTGGCTCCAGGGAATTGTGAACGCTTCTCTGAGTGAGGGATTCTTGCCGGCCTCCCTTAAAGAGGCGATGGTGAGACCCCTCCTCAAGAAGCCTTCCCTGGACCCAGCATTGTTAACTAACTACCGTCCGGTCTCCAACCTTCACTTTTTGGCGAAGGTTGTAGAGAGTGTGGTGGCACAGCAGTTCTCTCGGCACCTGGAGGAAACTGCTTATCTAGACCCGCGCCAGTCCGGCTTCCGGCCTGGGCACAGCACCGAGACGGCATTGGTTGGTGGATGATCTCTGGAGGGCCAGAGATAGGGGTTTTTCCTCTATCCTGGTCCTATTAGATCTCTCAGCGGCTTTCGATACCATCAACCATGATATCCTATTGCACCGACTGGAGAGGCTGGGACTGGGGGGCACTGTTTTACAGTGGTTCTCCTCCTACCTCTCCGGTCGGTCGCAATTTGTACTGACAGGAGGGCAGAGGTCGACCTCGAGACCACTCATTTATGGGGTGCCTCAGGGGTCGGTCCTCTCACCCCTCCTGTTTAATATCTACATGAAGCCGCTGGGTGAGATCATCCGTGGTTGCGGGGTAGAGTACCATCTGTACGCTGATGATACTCAGCTGTACATATCTACCCCCAACCACCCCAACGATGCCGTCGAAGTGATGTCCCTGTGTTTAGAAGCCGTGCGGCTCTGGATGGGAAGTAACAAACTTCGTCTCAACCCATCTAAGACCAAGTGGCTGTGGTTTCTGGCGTCTCGGCATAGCCAGCTCATTCCATCGCTGGTTATCGGGGGCGAGTCATTGGCCCCCGTGGAAAGGGCTCGCAACTTAGGCGTCCTCCTGGATTCGCAGCTGTCCCTGGACGACCATGTGATGGCTGTGACCAGGGGGGCATTCTACCAGGTTCGCCTGGTACACCAGCTGCGTCCCTTTCTTGACTGAGACGCCCTCCGCACTGTCACTCAAGCACTCGTGACGTCTTGCTTGGACTATTGTAACGCTCTCTACATGTGGCTCCCCTTGAGGTGCACCCAGAGGCTCCAGTTGGTTCAGAATGCGGCCGCGCGGGGGATTCTGGGAGCTTCTCGTTACTCCCATGTAACACCTCTCCTGCGCGAGCTGCACTGGCTACCGGTGGCCTTCCGGGTCCGCTTCAAGGTGCTTGTTACCATCTTCAAATCGCTCCATGGCTCGGGGCCTAGCTACTTGCGGGACCGTCTCCTGCCGCATACCTCCCTGCGTCCGATACGCTCACACAGAGAGGGCCTACTGAGGGTACCAACCGCCGGTCAGTGCCGGCTAGCGGTGCCCAAGGGTAGGGCCTTCTCTGAGGCAGGGCCGGCCCTCTGGAACGACCTACCCCCTGAACTTCGCACTATCACGGATCTTCTCCTCTTTCGCCGTTCACTTAAAACATACTTTTTTCAGCAAGCTGGTCTTGCTTAATCGTTTAGACTTTTTTGTTATATAGCTTCTGCCAAATACGCAAATGGACGTTGGGTTTTTACGTTGGGTTTTAGGGGGAATTTTAGCACAGGCTCCGATTTAATTGGTTTTACCTATTTATTGTATTTATATCGTTGTTGGTTTTAATTTCCTGTGCACCACCCTGGGTCCATTTCGATGGAGAAGGCGCGGTATATAAATTGAAATAAAGTAAAATAAAGTTACATAGCTAGAGTGCTATTTCTCAATCTGGGCAACTTTTAAGATGTCTGAACTCCAACTCCCAGAATTCCTCAGTCAGCTACTGGCTGGGGAATTCTGGGACTTGAAGTCCACACATCCTAAAGTTTGGCAAATTTGTAAAATGCTGATCAAGCAAACATCAGACCCATCCCTGTTGTTTGTGAGATATGGCATTTATATCTAGCAAAGAATTCTTGTGTTGTTAAAAGGACAGTGAGAAAAATTAATCAGTGGAACAACTTGCCTCCAGAAGTTGTGAATGCTCCAACACTGGAAGTTTTTAAGAAGAGATTGAACGATCCTTTGTCTGAAATGGAATAGGGTTTCCTACTTGAGCAAGGGGTTGGACTAGAGCTTCAAAAATCCAGGCAATCAATAGATGGCAGCAAACCTGAAAATTCCTGCAGTTTGGATTACATAGATTTTGGAAGCCTACAGCACTGGCACTTCCTAGAAGCAGGGGACTTTTATTTCCAGAATTGTAGTTCTTCGTTCAGTATGTGGGATTGTGAAACATCGCAACCAGCGAGAAGGAACATAGAAATAATAGAATTGGATCACGAAGATGTTTAATTGCTCTCACCATTAGGAACTTTCTCCTAGGTTGCTTCTCTCCTTGGTTAATTTCCATCCATTGTCTCTTGTCTTGCCTTCTTGGTGCTTTGGAAAATAGTTTGACCCTCTCATTTTTATAGGAGCCCCTCAAATATTGGAACAATGCTATTAGATCTCCCCTAGTCTTTCTTTTCATTAGATTAGACATACCTAATTCCAGTCAGTCAACCCTGACTGCTCTTTAGAAGACCAGATCCTGAAGATGAAACTTAAATACTTTGGCCACCTAATGAGAAGGAAGGATTCACTGGAGAAGAGCCTAACGCTGGGAAAGATAGACAGCAAAAGATGAAGGAGACGACAGAGAATGAGGTGGCTGGATGGAGTCACAGAAGCAGTAGACGTGAGCTTAAATAGACTCCAGAGAATGGTAAAGCAGGGGTCCCCAACCTTTTTTTCACCAGGGACCGGTTTCATTTTAAAGAAAATTCTGCGGACCGGCTGAGTGGCTCAGCAGTCATGTGACTGGGTGGGCGTGGCCAACTTGGAAAATGTGAAACTCACTTAACAATGATCTTGGTGAGCAACCAAACTTTTGGCCTCAACTGTGGTCATAAGTTTTCTTTCTTTCTTTCTTTCTTTCTTTCTTTCTTTCTTTCTTTCTTTCTTTCTTTCTTTCTTTCTTTCTTTCTTTCTTTCTTTCTTTCTTTCTTTCTCTCTCTCTTTCTTTCTCTTTCTTTCTCTCTCTCTCTTTCTTTCTCTCGCTATTTCTTTCTTTCTCTCTTTCTCTCTCTTTCCCTTTCTCTCTTTATTTCTTTCTCTTTCTTTCTTTTTCTCTTTCCCTCTTTCTCTCTCTTTTTCTTTCTCTCTTTCTGTATCTTTTTCTGTCTCTTTCCTTTCTGTCTCTTTCTCTCTGTCTTTCTCTCTCTCCCACTTTTTCTTTCTTTCTTTCTCTTTCTCTCTCCTTCATCCGCCCATCTCTGTCACTCTGTGTGTGTGTGCGTGTGTCTGTCTGTCTTGCATTCACTCATTCTGTGTCTCTGTCTATCTTTCTCTCCCTCCCACCCTCTCTCTGTCTCTCTATGTGTGTCTGTCGTCCCCCCCTCCCACCTCCTCAGCCCGTCCGCCGTGCTTGGTCGCTCGTTCGCTCGGTCAGGCTCCGTGGCTGGGTAGGAGCCGGGCTGCAGGGCTGGAGAGGAGGAGGAGGGAGGAGGGGGCAGCCCATTGGGCAGAGCGCGCGGGAGAACGCAGGAGGATGGTGGGGGCTCTTCCTCCACCCTCGTCGATGGAGGGACTCCTGTGCGCCGCCGGAGCAACCTTCCCTACGGCCGCCAGTTCCCTCCCCCGCCCGCGGAACCTCCGCAGCCCCTGGAAGAAAATGAGTGGCCGGCATGCCAGCAGGGGAGGGAATCGATGGCCGGTCCGGCGGCGTCCAGGAGTCCCTCCGTGGACGAGGGTGGAGGAAGAGCCACACTCCAACGGCGCGAACAGCCGCGCCTGCGTTCTCCCGCGCGCTCTGCTCAGGGGGCTGCCCCCTCCTCCCTCCTCCTCCTCTCCAGCCCTGCGGCCCGGCTCCCACCCAGCCACGGACTGGCACCGGTCCGCGGCCCGGGGGTTGGGGACCCCTGTGGTAAAGGACAGGAAGGCCTAGAGGAATGTTGTCCATGGGGTTGTGATGGGTCAGACACGGCAAAGACAAGGAAAAAAACTGACCAAGGAGATATTCAACCTAGAAATAAGGAGGAACTTTCTGACAGTGAAAACAATCAAACCATTGAACAGAAGTTGCCTTTGGAAGTTGAGGGAGCTTCTTTACTTGAGATTCTCAAGAGGAGATTGGACTACCATTTGTCAGAAATGGAGTAGGGTCTCCTGCTTGAGCGGGGTGGTGTGGGGGCTGGACTAGATGACCTAAAAGGTCCCTTCCCACTCAGTTAAGCTGTTCTTCATGTTTTAGCCTCCTTTGTTGCTCTTCTCTGCACTCTTTCCAGAGTTTCAACATCTTCTTTATATTGTGGTGAGCAGAAGTGGATGCAGTATTGATCTTGATTCTATCCCTCTATTCATGGAAATGTGTGTGGTCAGTGGGGATGGTGTATTGTCTGAAGAGGGCCAGTGTCTGACACCTCACTGAACTGTCCTAGGATAAAATAGTGTGACTCGAAGACAATAGATGTCACTAAGCTCCTTGAAAGTGGGAGATAGTTACTAAGAAATAACAATTGCAAACCAAGTTGTTCCTTCTTATTTCTGCATTGTGTGAGTTGTAAAATACCGTATTTTCCGAGTATAAGATTCACCCATTCCTCCCAAAAGGAGGGTGAAAATTTGGGTGTCATGTACACCGAATGTAGCCTCACCCACTCCCACCAGAGGCCAAAAATGCAGGCATGGAAGCAGTGATGGTCTGTGGCAATCCCTGCAGCCTGGAACAGCTGATTGGGGGAATTCGGCAGTCTGATCCACCCGCCAATCAGCTGTGCAGAATCAGGCTGCAATAAGTGTTGAAGCTGACCTGGCTGGTCAGAGTTTGCAGCAGCAAACACATTCAGAAAGCACACACAAGTAACTGATTCAGCAGAATTCATGATGATGATGATGATGATGATGATAATAATAATAATAATAATAATAATAATAATAATAATAATAATAATAATAATAATAATAATAATAATAATAATAATAATAATATACAATACATTACCAAAAGCAGGTTTTCTAAAGTAGCAGTAAATACAAGCAAAAGACAAGCAGTTTCACTTTCAGTTCTCGGTTAAGCCAGGCTCCTTCCTGTCTCCTTGTTACTCACACAGCAAATACTGTTTCAGAGTCCAAATAGCCCTCATTGGTTGACCTTGTTACCATGTGTCAGCTGAATACCATGGATGCTGGTACGCAGAGGCAGAATTTATTTTCTTCTTATTTTCCTCCCCCAAAACTAAGGTGCGTCTTATACTCTAGAGGGTCTTATACTCCAAAAAATAAGGTAAGTGTAGAGGGGGGAATAGCCCCTCTCAATCTCTTCCTTTCTATACTGAAAACCCCAAATGCCCAATCTTTCCATTGAAAAGCCACTTTCACCTTAGCTGACCTCCTCTGAACCTTCTCCCGCTCCACGCTCTCCTTTGGGAGGTGCAGTAACCAAAAGCACACATAATACAAACTTGACTTATGACCAGAAATGGAGTCTGTCCATCACATTTGTAAGTCACAATACAAAAAGCATTAATAGCAATAGCACTGAGACATATATACCAATTCATAGTGCTTTACAGCTCTCTCTAAATGGTTCACAAAGTCAACGTATTGCCCCCAACAACGCATTGCCCCTAACCACCTGGGTCCACATTTTGCTGACTTCGGAAGGATGGTAAGGCTGAATCAACCTTGAGCCCATCAGGATTGAACTCCTGGCAGTGGGCAGAGTTTGCCTGCAATATTGCATTCTAACCTGTGCACCACCAGGGTCTCCATTAATTGAATGTCATGGTCCTTAAGCAAACCAATGGTTCAGCTGGGGCACAGTTTTTGCTTTTGCTCGAAGTAAATGATGGTTTTACGTGCTCATGTGAACATGGGACACGGCAAACAGTTGTAAATGGGGTCATACTACTGAGTTCAATCACGAGACTGGGGGATGGGGGAGAGGGTGAGTACAGCAACTGCTAGAACCTCAGGTTCATCATAACAGAGTAGAGTAGAGTAGAGTAGAGTGGAAATTGGAATAGAATAGAATAGAATATGGAATGGAGTGGGGTAGGGTAAGGTAGGGTAAGGTATGGAAGAATAGAATAGAATAGAATAGAATAGAATGGAACAGAACGGAACAGAACAGAACAGAATAGATTATGGAATGGAATGGAATGGAATAGAGTAGAAATTGGAATGGAATGGAATGGAATGGAATAGAATATGTAATGGAATGGAATAGAATAGAATATGGAATAGAATAGAATATGGAATAGAATGGAATGGAATAGAATAGAATATGGAATGTAATAGAATAGAATAGAATAGAATAGAATATGGAATGTAATGGAATAGAATAGAATATGGAATAGAATGGAATGGAATGGAATGGAATGGAATAGAATAGAATAGAGTAGAGTAGGGTAGGGTAGGGTAGGGTAGGG
Source organism: Rhabdophis nuchalis (assembly GCA_039707465.1). Taxonomy (NCBI): domain Eukaryota; kingdom Metazoa; phylum Chordata; class Lepidosauria; order Squamata; family Natricidae; genus Rhabdophis; species Rhabdophis nuchalis. Next base: position 398,222,461 of record CM077643.1, on the reverse strand, counting down.
TAGGGAATGGAAGAATAGAATAGAATAGAATAGGGTAGGGTAGGGTAGGGTACGGTAGGGTAGGGTAGGGAATGGAAGAATAGAATAGAATAGAATAGAATAGAATAACTGTTTGTCTGCTTCACTGATGTCTGACTCTGAAGGCAGCTGATAACTGTCAGACAACTCTGGCCCCCTCTCTGCCTCCGACACAGAGCCCTCATCAGAGCCTTCCCCAGACTCCAGGACTGGCTCATCTTCCTCCCTAACCTGCTCACTGTCCGAATCTGCAGCCATCTACACTGGCAAGCCACAACAACTTGTAAAACAGTAACGACGTCTGAGCTCCTATGCAAACAGGAGGTGTTAGCCTTGACTTACCTGGCATCTTGCTGGGCGGAGAAGAGCTGGGTTGAGTGTGGTGAGGTGACCCATGGGACAGCAAGAGGTTCATGGTGTGAGGCTGACCCGTGCTGTAGGCATCCATGGCGAGTTTTTGCCGAAAAGCTTCTTCTTTCCTCCGGTTTGCAAACCAGTTGTAGACGCGGACCTCCGTGACCAGATTTGAACCCAGGCCGTGTGCTTTAGAGGGCGACACACCCCGCTGGATGCATTCTGCCCTAGAGGAGAAAAATTAAGAAAATTCCTAGATAGAAAAGGGTTTGTTTGGACCCCGATGTTGGATTAACACAGGAGGAGAACCTGCTTAAGAAGATTAGCAGGCTAAAAAATTGGTCCGGCTACCTCAGGGGTCGGCAACCTAAAACACTCAAAGAGCCACAAAGGTCCTAACCGGAAGCCCCCCCCATTCAATTCTGGAGCCAACCAGAAGTCTGGTTTCCCCACCATAGAGTCTCCTCCTAGAGAGGCATCCTTTTTCCTCTACCTGTCCTAACCGAAAGCCCTATCAATTGTGGAGCTGACTGGAAAAAAAACCCGCCCCTTGCCATAGAGTCTCCTGCTGGCATGCCCTATTTACCCCCCACCCCCCAAACCCATAAACTCCTCTCAAAATTGTGGTGCCGACTGGCGACAGGGAGCCGTAGTAGATGGGTGAAAGAGCCACCTGCGGCTCCAGAGGGTCTAGCTCAATATTGTTATTCGGATTTGAAGCAATTCTCTATGGTTTTCAGCCAAAAAAGAAAAGTCTAAAAAAGAATATAGGCATTGGAATTAGGAATTATGTGTATGCAAAGATACGCTTTACCCCTAAGGTCCTGTCCTCACAGCACCCGGACTGCAATAACAGAATTCGGTAACTATTTTTACATATTGTGTCCTCACGGTACTGGTTTTTGTCTCATCCTCAGTTCATAGCTGAAGCAGATGGGCTAACATTTATTTTATTTAAATGTGGAAATCATGGTACCTCGTGAAAGCACAGCTCTCAAGATTTATTCTATTTATTTATTTATTTTTATCCAAGGTGGAAGTCTAAGTATTTATAAATTTTAATTTTTTAGGGTTTTAAAGGGTTTTTAGCATGGGTTTTAATTTAATTTAATATGTTTTTAATAGTATATATTGTTTTGTAATGGTTTTTAATAATGCCTGTGCGCCGCCCTGAGTCCTAACAAGGAGAAGGGCGGGGTATAAATTCGAAAAAATAAAAAAAATAAAAAAAATGGCACCTCGTGAAAGCACAGCTCTCAAGATTTATTCTATTTATTCTATTTAGTTATTTTTATCCAAGCTTTATTATTTTTTACTAACCGAAGGATGGCGAACATGTCTAAAACTCCTTGTTTTTGCCTATTTTCCACACAACAACAATCCTGTGGGATGGGATGGGCTGAGAGAGCGACTGGCCCTAAGTTACCCAACTGGCTTTCATGACTAAGTTGGGACTAGAACTCACCATCTCTGGGTGATTTACAAGGATGACTTATAAAAAGTAATTTATTTATTTATTTATTTTATTTTATTAAATTTATACCCCGCCCTTCTCCAAACGGACCCAGGGCGGCGCACAGGCATACTAAAATACATACAAAATACATAAAAATTTAAAAAACTTATTCGATAAAAACCCTGTGCTAAAACCAATTTAAAATTCCCGAAATTTAAAACTATCTAAGAGTCATTTGGGGTTACGCTAGGCCGGCTAGATGGAACAAGTGTGTCTTAAGACACTTGCGGAAGAGGCGGAGGTCAGAGATGGTGCGAAGTTCAGGGGGTAAGTCGTTCCAAAGGGCTGGGCCCACCACAGAGAAGGCTCTCCCCCGGGATGTCGCCAGCCGGCATTGTCCAGCTGACAGCACCCTGAGAAGGCCCTCTCTGTGGAAGCGTATCGGTCTTAGGGATGTATGGGGCAGGAGACGGTCTCGCATGTAACTAGGTCCCAAGCCATTATGATCAGTGCTGGCACTTACAACTATGAGTAAGTGCTAGGTTTTTGGCAAAACTGTCAAAAAAAGCACTCATGTGACTGTGGAATCGTGCATAAATGCAGATGTTTTGCCAAGTGCCCAAAATTCAGTCCCCTGACCATGGAATGGGCCTGACTGAAAGAGGAAAGAAGAGAGAAGAGAGAAAGGAGAGAAAAGAGAGAGGAGAGAGAGAGGAGAGAAGAGAGAAAGAGGAGAGAAAAAAGAGAGAGAAAAAGAGAAGAGAGAGAGAGAGAGAAGAAAGAGAGAGAAAGAGAGAGAAAGGAGAGAAAAGAAAGAGAGAGGAGAGAGAGAGGAGAAGAGAGAAAGGAGAGAGACAGAAGAAAGAAAGAGAGAAAGGACAAAAGAAAGAGAGAAGAGAGAAAGGGAAGAAAGAGAGAAGAAAGAAGAGAAGAGAGAAAGGAGAGAAGAAAGTGAGAGAAAAGAGAAAGAGGAGAGAGACAGAAGAGAGAAAGAGAGAAGAAAGAGAGAGAAAGGAGAGGAGAGAGAAGAAAGAGGAGAGAAGAGAGAAAGGAGAGAGACAGAAGAGAGAAAGAGAAGAGAGAAAGGAGAGAAGAAAGAGAGAAAGAAGAGAGAAAGAGGAGAGAGACAGAAGAGAGAAAGTGATGAGAGAACGAGAAGAGAGAAAAAGGAGAGAGAAAGAAAGAGAGAGAGAGAAGAGAGAATGAGAAGAGAAGCAAGAGAGAAAGAGAAGAGAGACAGACGAGCGAAAGAGATGAGAGAACGAGAAGAGAGAAAAAGGAGAGAGAGAAAGAAAGAGAGAGAGAGAAGAGAGAATGAGAAGAGAAGCAAGAGAGAAAGAAGAGAGAAAGAGAAGAGAGACAGACGAGCGAAAGAGATGAGAGAAAGAGAAGAGAGAAAAAGGAGAGAGAGAAAGAAAGAAAGAAAGAGAGAGAGAGAGAGAGAAGAGAGAAAGAGGAGAGAAGAGAGAAAGAGAGAGAGAGAAGAAAGAGGAGAGAAGAGAGACAGATGAGCGAAAGAGATGAGAGAAAGAGAAGAGAGAAAAAGGAGAGAGAGAAAGAAAGAGAGAGAGAGAGAAGAGAGAAAGAGAAGAGACAAAAAGGAGAAAGAGAGAAAGAGAGAGAGAGAGAGAGAGAGAGAGAGAGAGAGATTTGTTTGCTTAGTTAGATGGTGAGGATAGCAGGTTCTTTTGCCCTTTGACCCAGAGCATGCCAGCCCCCTCACACAATAGGGATATTTCAGTGTGGGACAACAAAAGCTGCGCTCTCTGCCAACAAGCTGTGGGTTCATTGGAGGCAGCAGCCGCAGCCGCCGCAGCCGAAGGGGCAACGTCTCTCTTTCTCCCAGGGCCGTTTACCTGTTGCACTCCTCTACCAAGGCTTCCCTCTCTTCCTTGCTGGGGTTCTTTTGCCGGTCGTAGGCCTGGTACAAGATCTGCTGGGAAGCAGGGCCCCACTTAAAGCGGTTGCGCCTCATCTTCTTGCTGGGTGTTTCGGCACAAGAGTCGTCTATCTGGCCCACACCCTGGCTTTGCTGGTTAAATTCTGGAAAGAGAAACAGCAGCTGATCTTGACTGCCTTTTTCTGTCATATTTCCAGAACCCTGGACTGTCTGGTTGAATTCTGAAAGAGAAAGGAGTAAATTTTTTCATTGGGCCTGGTCGGTAGGGTTGTGTAACACACACACACACACACACACACACACACACACGCACACCCCTGTAGCAGGAGATTCGGTTGACTTTACGGAATGTCTCAGGGCACGAGAGCCGGGCTTCTTTTGCCTGCGTGGCCGGTTCAACCAACCATCCGCTAGGCCGGAGGTTCCCCAATGCCTGGCCTGCGGCCCACTGTCATCTCATCTTTTCCAGTGTCGTTGCAACAGCGGTGGGTTTCGAACATTTTTAGAACCTCTTCTTGTAGGTGTGGCCTGCTTTGTGGGTGTGGCTTGCCAGCCCATGTGACTGGGTGGGAGTGGCTTGCCGGCCATGTGACCGGGTGGGAGTGGCTTGCCGGCCATGTGACCGGGTGGGAGTGGCTTGCTGGCCATGTGACTGGGTGGGAGTGGCTTGCCGGCCATGTGACCGGGTGGGAGTGGCTTGGTAGTCATGTGACTGGGTGGGCATGGCCAACTTGTAAAATGTGGTGAAACTCACTTAACGCTCTTGCTTAGCAACTAAAATGTTGGCTCAGGAACTCTGGCATTTGAAGCACGCAAGTCTTAAAGCTGTCAAGTTAAAAGACCCTTCTAACACCCCTAAGCCTTTAGGGGGGAAAAAATCCAGGGGTGTTCAAACTTGACAGCTTTAAGACTTGTGGACTTCAACTCCCAGAATTCCTCCTCTCGCTCGTCCTCTGGATGATGGGCAGACAGGCGGGGGGAGGGAGCTGGAACTGGCTCTAAACGGCACTGTAGATTGGTGGAACTTCTTCTATAGAAGAGGCTAGAACTGGCAGGAACCCACCCCTGCATTGCAACTGCAAACAGTCACTAAATGAACGGTTGTAAGTCAAGGATTGGCTGTATTTTAAAACAACACCCTTATTTTAAAAGGATTGCAGTTAATCAGTAATCCTTCAGAATTACCGTTTGGGGAGAGTTAATTGTCTGTCTCGGGGGCTGCAGTGAATATTTCCTGGAGGGAAGAGAGGCCCAGGGACCAGGGGAAATCCCTTGGCTTGGTGGCAAATGCCATTGCAAAGTCACAGGGAGCTGGGCAGTAAATCCATTTAATGAATGAATTCATTATGAGGGACTCCCAGGCATTGCACAAAAAAGATTGGCAGAGTAGGAATAGCTAGGAAAGGCTATAAGGATGGATGAGTCTACAAAGAAGCGTCAAACTGGACCTTCAACTCTATCGGCTGCCTTTCGCCCCTGCCGAGTTATGGGACTCTCAAAGCCCATGAAGCCCATGAAGAAAGTGTGGCAGCCTTGATTGAACTGCTGTGGCCCCCATCTTGATGTTTTCTTTTACCTTCCTTCCTTCCTTCTCATTCTCATTGCCATTCCCACCCTCCCTTCCCTCCCCTCCCTCTTCTCCCCTCCCTTTCCTTGTATTCTTTTTCCTTCCTTCCTTCCTTCCTTCCTTCCTTCCTTCCTTCCTTCCTTCCTGCCTGCCTGCCTGCCTGCCTGCCTGCCTGCCTGCCTTCCTATTCACTCCCTTCCCTCCCTTTTCTCATATTCTTTTTTTCTTCCTTCATTCCTTCCCATTCCCTCCCTCCCCTCCCTTGTATTCTTTTTCCTTCCTTCCTTCCTCCCTTCCTTCCTTCCTCCCTCCCTCCCCATTCCCTCCCTCCCTTGTATTATTTTTCCTTCCTTCCTTCCTTCCTTCCTTCCTTCCTTCCTTCCTTCCTTCCTTCCTTCCATTCCATTCCATTCCATTCCATTCCATTCCACTCCATTACCTCCCTTCCTTATTCTCCTCCCCCTCCTTTCCCTTCTTTTCTCCTTCCTTTGTTCCTGCCTGCCTGCCTGCTTTCCCTCCCATTCACATTCCCTCTCCTTATTCTCCTTCCTAACCCTTCCCACCCCTCTCTTTCCTTCCTTTTCTCCTTGTATCTCCTTCCTTCCTTCCTTCCTTCCTTCCTTCCTTCCTTCCTTCCTTCCTGCCTGCCTGCCTGCCTGCCTGCCTGCCTGCCTGCCTGCCTGCCTTCCTATTCACTCCCTTCCCTCCCTTTTCTCATATTCTTTTTTTCTTCCTTCATTCCTTCCCATTCCCTCCCTCCCCTCCCTTGTATTCTTTTTCCTTCCTTCCTTCCTCCCTTCCTTCCTTCCTCCCTCCCTCCCCATTCCCTCCCTCCCTTGTATTATTTTTCCTTCCTTCCTTCCTTCCTTCCTTCCTTCCTTCCTTCCTTCCTTCCTTCCATTCCATTCCATTCCATTCCATTCCATTCCATTACCTTCCTTCCTTATTCTCCTCCCCCTCCTTTCCCTTCTTTTCTCCTTCCTTTGTTCCTGCCTGCCTGCCTGCTTTCCCTCCCATTCACATTCCCTCTCCTTATTCTCCTTCCTAACCCTTCCCACCCCTCTCTTCCCTTCCTTTTCTCCTTGTATCTCCTTCCTTCCTTCCTTCCTTCCTTCCTTCCATTCCATTCCATTCCATTACCTCCCTTCCTTATTCTCCTCCCCCTCCTTTCCCTTCTTTTCTCCTTCCTTTGTTCCTGCCTGCCTGCCTGCTTTCCCTCCCATTCACATTCCCTCTCCTTATTCTCCTTCCTAACCCTTCCCACCCCTCTCTTCCCTTCCTTTTCTCCTTGTATCTCCTTCCTTCCTTCCTTCCTTCCTTCCTTCCTTCCTTCCATTCCATTCCATTCCATTACCTCCCTTCCTTATTCTCCTCCCCCTCCTTTCCCTTCTTTTCTCCTTCCTTTGTTCCTGCCTGCCTGCCTGCTTTCCCTCCCATTCACATTCCCTCTCCTTATTCTCCTTCCTAACCCTTCCCACCCCTCTCTTCCCTTCCTTTTCTCCTTGTATCTCCTTCCTTCCTTCCTTCCTTCCTTCCTTCCTTCCTTCCTTCCTTCCTTCCTTCCTTCCTTCCTTCCATTCCATTCCATTCCATTACCTCCCTTCCTTATTCTCCTCCCCTTCCTTTCCCTTCTTTTCTCCTTCCTTTGTTCCTGCCTGCCTGCCTGCTTTCCCTCCCATTCACATTCCCTCTCCTTATTCTCCTTCCTAACCCTTCCCACCCCTCTCTTTCCTTCCTTTTCTCCTTGTATCTCCTTCCTTCCTTCCTTCCTTCCTTCCTTCCTCCCTTCCTTCCTTCCTCCCTCCCTCCCCATTCCCTCCCTCCCTTGTATTATTTTTCCTTCCTTCCTTCCTTCCTTCCTTCCTTCCTTCCTTCCATTCCATTCCATTCCATTCCATTCCATTCCATTACCTTCCTTCCTTATTCTCCTCCCCCTCCTTTCCCTTCTTTTCTCCTTCCTTTGTTCCTGCCTGCCTGCCTGCTTTCCCTCCCATTCACATTCCCTCTCCTTATTCTCCTTCCTAACCCTTCCCACCCCTCTCTTCCCTTCCTTTTCTCCTTGTATCTCCTTCCTTCCTTCCTTCCTTCCTTCCTTCCATTCCATTCCATTACCTCCCTTCCTTATTCTCCTCCCCCTCCTTTCCCTTCTTTTCTCCTTCCTTTGTTCCTGCCTGCCTGCCTGCTTTCCCTCCCATTCACATTCCCTCTCCTTATTCTCCTTCCTAACCCTTCCCACCCCTCTCTTCCCTTCCTTTTCTCCTTGTATCTCCTTCCTTCCTGCCTTCCTTCCTGCCTGCCTGCCTGCCTGCCTTCCCTCTCATTCACATTCCCTCCCCTTATTCTCCTACCTAGCCCTCCCCTCCCCTCTCTTTCCTTCCTTTTCTCCTTGTATCTCCTTCCTTCCTTCCTTCCTTCCTTCCATTCCATTCCATTCCATTCCATTACCTTCCTTCCTTATTCTCCTCCCCTCCTTTCCATTTTTTCTCCTTCCTTTGTTCCTGCCTGCCTGCTTTCCCTCCTATTCACATTCCCTCTCCTTATTCTCCTTCCTAACCCTCCCCTCCCCTCTCTTCCCTTCCTTTTCTCCTTGTATCTCCTTCCTTCCTTCCTTCCTTCCTTCCTTCCTTCCTTCCTTCCATTCCATTCCATTCCATTACCTCCCTTCCTTATTCTCCTCCCCCTCCTTTCCCTTCTTTTCTCCTTCCTTTGTTCCTGCCTGCCTGCCTGCTTTCCCTCCCATTCACATTCCCTCTCCTTATTCTCCTTCCTAACCCTTCCCACCCCTCTCTTTCCTTCCTTTTCTCCTTGTATCTCCTTCCTTCCTTCCTTCCTTCCTTCCTTCCTTCCTTCCTTCCTTCCTTCCTGCCTGCCTGCCTGCCTGCCTGCCTGCCTTCCTATTCACTCCCTTCCCTCCCTTTTCTCATATTCTTTTTTTCTTCCTTCATTCCTTCCCATTCCCTCCCTCCCCTCCCTTGTATTCTTTTTCCTTCCTTCCTTCCTCCCTTCCTCCCTCCCTCCCCATTCCCTCCCTCCCTTGTATTATTTTTCCTTCCTTCCTTCCTTCCTTCCTTCCTTCCTTCCTTCCTTCCTTCCATTCCATTCCATTCCATTCCACTCCATTACCTCCCTTCCTTATTCTCCTCCCCCTCCTTTCCCTTCTTTTCTCCTTCCTTTGTTCCTGCCTGCCTGCCTGCTTTCCCTCCCATTCACATTCCCTCTCCTTATTCTCCTTCCTAACCCTTCCCACCCCTCTCTTCCCTTCCTTTTCTCCTTGTATCTCCTTCCTTCCTTCCTTCCTTCCTTCCTTCCTTCCTTCCTTCCTTCCTTCCTTCCTTCCTTCCTTCCTTCCTTCCATTCCATTCCATTCCATTACCTCCCTTCCTTATTCTCCTCCCCCTCCTTTCCCTTCTTTTCTCCTTCCTTTGTTCCTGCCTGCCTGCCTGCTTTCCCTCCCATTCACATTCCCTCTCCTTATTCTCCTTCCTAACCCTTCCCACCCCTCTCTTCCCTTCCTTTTCTCCTTGTATCTCCTTCCTTCCTGCCTTCCTTCCTGCCTGCCTGCCTGCCTGCCTTCCCTCTCATTCACATTCCCTCCCCTTATTCTCCTACCTAGCCCTCCCCTCCCCTCTCTTTCCTTCCTTTTCTCCTTGTATCTCCTTCCTTCCTTCCTTCCTTCCTTCCTTCCTTCTTTCTCTCTCTCTGCCTGGCCACTCCTGCCTTCCCTTCCCTTCCCCTCCCCGACTGACCTAAGAACACCCCAGAAAAGCTTCTTTGGGGACAAAAAAATTGCCCTTGTGGGGAAAGCTGACATTTCTAAATTCACCTTTCCTGCTGCTGATAACCACCACGAAGCTCGTTCACAAAAGAACTGGGTGGGAGGCGAGAGAGCTCATACGTGCAGCCCTACTTCAAACTCATCCATCAAAGCGGGGCGATGATTAGAGGGGGGCAACACCTTGTGGTATCTCACACTCCGCTTAAATCCCACACCATAAAAAAAAAAAAAAGTCAACAAGTTTATCTTTGGATGTGCAAGACTGTCGCCAGCTCATGGGATCATTTTGTCCTGACTGCATTGTTTCCCTCAGAGGGAGCTGGCTGGATTGGACACAATGGCCCATTCAAGTTGATCCGTAATGGGGAGACACACTTCTAAGGCGAAGGAAATCTCCTCCTTTCTACTAGTGTACTTCAAGGTTAGGAAAAAGAATAGAGAGAAAGCGACACCTTCCAAAGATAAGCAATGTTTTGGTTGCCACCGATCAGTGGTGGGTTTCAAATTTTTTAGAACCTACTCTGTAGGTGTGGCCTATTTTGTGGGTGCGGCTTGGCAGTCATGTGACAGGGTGGGAGTGGCCACCTTTTAAAATGTGGTGAAACTCATTTAACAACGCTCTTGCTTAGCAACCAAAATTTTGGACTCAATTGTGATGATAAATTCTTTCTTTCTTTCTTTCTTTCTTTCTTTCTTTCTTTCTTTCTTTCTTTCTTTCTTTCTTTCTTTCTTTCTTTCTTTCTCTTTCTTTCTTTCTTTCTTTCTTTCCTTCCTTCCTTCTTTCCTTTCCTTTCCTTCCCGTTGGGTCACTGGCAGCGGCGGGCCAGATTTACTTCCAGGTATGCCAGTGGAACCCACTCTCACCGGTTCTCTAAATTTCACCAACCGGCTCTCGCGAGTAGGTGCGAGCCTGCAGAAACCCACCACTGCCACCGATGTAAAAAATGATGTAAAGACTCTAGAGCAGTGTTTCTCAACCTTGGCAACTTGAAGATGTCTGGACTTCAACTCCCAGAATTCCCCAGCCAGCGAATGCTGGCTGGGGAATTCTGGGAGTTGAAGTCCGGACATCTTCAAGTTGACAAAGTTGAGAAATACTGATCGAGAGAGAGGGCAGAAAAGAGCAACCAAGAGGATTAGGGGACTGGAGGCCAAAACATATGAAGAACGGTTGCAGGAACTGGGTAGGTCTAGTTTAATAGAAAGAAGGACCAGGGGAGACAAGATAGCAGTCTTCCGATATCTCAGGAGATGCCCCAAAGAAGAGGGAACAATTTGTATGCAAATACATGCTTCAAGTTGGCACAAATCTCCTTCACTCATTTGATCAACACCCAGCTGTATAAATAAAGGCAGGTATTAAACTTCAAGGGAAGTCCTTTTATCAGTAGGACTAATGAATAACCAGCATAGGGAATCTCCTTCCTCATAAACCACCAAGGGAAAGTTTGGCATTGCTTAGCTTAGGCCTTTTAAGGCAGGAGCTTAGTTATGGTTTTAAAATTGCATTAGTTTTAGAACATGCAATCATAGATTTGGAAGGGCCCTCCGAGATCTTCTAGTCCAACCCCCTGCTCAAGGCAGGAGTACTTGTACCATCCTGGTCGAATGGACTATTTTTGAAAACCTTCAGTGATGGAGCGCCCACAATTTCCAGGAGACAAGCTAATGAAGAGAAGGACCAGGGGAGACATGATAGCAGTCTTCCAATATCTTAGGAGCGACCACAAAGAAGAGGGAGTCAAGCTATTCTCCAAGGCACCTGAGGGCAGAATAAGAAGCAATGGGTGGAAACTAATTGAGGAGAGAAGCAACTTAGAACCGAGGAGAAATTTCCTGACAGAACCATTAACCAGTGGAACAGAAGTTGCCTCCAGAAGTTGTGAATGCCCCAACCCTGGAAGTCTTTAAGAAGATGTTGGATAGCCATTTGTCTGAAACGGTATAGGGTTTCCTGCCTAGGCAGGGGGGTGGACTAGAAGACCTCCAAGGTCCCTTCCAACTCTGCTATTCTATTGTATTCTAAGTTGCAAGAATTGACTCAGTTTGATGTACAGGTCAGTCTAGACTTCAAGCAGTTCATTTAGCAACTGTTGCAAGTTACGACGGCACTGAAAAACCTCACTTATGGCCATTTTTCACACTTATGACTCTTGCAGCAACCCCACATACAGCTGCTTGATAACTGCTTTGTATTTATGACGGTCGCAATGTTCTGGGGTCATGTGATCCCCTTTTGTGACCTTCTGACAAGCAAAGTCTATAGGAAGCCAGATTTACCTAAAAACTGTGTTATTAACCTAAGAACCACAGTGATCCACTTAACAACCGTGGCAAGAAAAGTCATAAAGCGGGGCAAAGCTCCCTTAGCAACTGTCTGGCTCAATTTTTCAGCCACCTCCCCATGTTCACGTGATCAAAATTCAGAGGCTTGGCCACTGGCTCATACTTATGACGGTTGCTGTGTCCCAGGATCATGGGATCTTCTTTTTGGGACTGTCTGGCAAGGAAAGCCAATGGGGAAGCCAGATTTGCTTAACAACCCCAGTTACTAACTTATCAACTGCAGGGATTCATTTAACGATGGTGACCAGGAAAGCTGCAAAATGGGGCAAAGCTCACTGAACAAATGTCTCACTTAACAACAGAAATGTTGGGCTTGATTGTGACGATCACGCGATCACATCAATCCTCTCTTCTATCTATCTATCTATCTATCTATCTATCTATCTATCTATCTATCTATCTATCTATCTATCTATCTATCTTCTATCTATCTATCTATCTATCTATCTATCTATCTATCTATCTATCTATCATCTATCTATCCTCTCTCCAATTTATCTCTCTCTCTCTCTCTATCATTGATCCTTTCTTCTATCTATCTATCTATCTATCTATCTATCTATCTATCTATCTATCTATCTATCTATCATCCATCCATCCATCCATCCATCCATCCATCCATCCATCTATCTATCCTCTCTTCTATCTATCCTATCTATCTATCTATCTATCTATCTATCTATCTATCTATCTATCTATCTATCTATCTATCTATCTATCTATCTATCTATCATCAATCTTCTCTCCTGCCTGTCTGTCTGTCTGTCTGTCTATCAACAGATATGTTGGGCTCGATCGTGGCTGTCAGGCGAGGGCTACCTACTGTTACAAACATCCACCCCAACTTCTCAAACCATAGGACTACTTACGGCGGAGGATCTCTCTCTGTTTCCGGACATACCACGTATAGAGCGCTGCCCGCTTCTGCGTTTTCATCGGGGTCCCCTTGTTGAGATGTTGAGAAAGGTGCGACTGATTCAGTCCCGTGACATCCACCACCTCCCTTTGCGGGATGTTGTGCTGTTGCATGTAACCCTTGATCATCTTGGCAGCTCGCCAAGGGTCTTCACTGAAAGGAAAGGAAAGATTCCAGTTAGTGTTGAGTCCACAGGAGATGCAGGAGGAACATTCAAATAAAGAGAGTTGGAAGTGATTTTGTAGGTCATCTAATCCAACCCTCCACCCAAGCAGGAGACTCTACACCGTTTCTGACAAATGGCAGTCCAGTCTCTTCTTGAAAGCCTCCAGTGATGAAGCTCCCACAACTTCCGAAGGCGAGTTTATTTTACTTTACTTTATTGTAATTGTACATATATACACAGTTTACACATACAATGAAATTCACATAAGATCCAGAGACCAGGCCCAACACACATAACAATCCCCAAACACAGCCCCACCCACCAAAAAATTCCCCACCCCTTAACCACCCAAACATCCACACAAGAGACCACGTAATGCTGCCCAACAGCTCACTGATGGTGGCCCTTTAGTTCATTGTCGAGTGCAATTATAACTCTGGGATAAAAGCTATTCAGAAGACGTGGGGTCCTTAGTTTTCATTGTTCTGTATCTTCTGCCAGAAGGCAACAGTCCAAAAAGATTGTAAGCAGGATGGGAAGAGTCCCTGAGAATGTTACACCACTTCCTCAAACAGCGAGATGCGAAGATGTCATCCAGGGCTGGTAGCTGGAGCCCGGTGATATTCTGGGCAGTTTTAATGATTCTCTGTAGAGCTTTTTTGTCCGCTGCAGAGCTGCTCCCATCCCATGCAAGAATGCCGTACGTCAGGGCACTCTCAATAGTGCTGCGATAGTAGGACAGAAGTAGATGCTGAGCTAGATTTATCTTCCTGAGCATCCTCAGGAAGTACAGTCTCTTCTGTGCCTTCTTCACAAGCATATTAGCATTCGTGGTCCATGAGAGGTCCTCTGAGATATAAATGCCCACAAATTTAAAACTACCAACCCTCTCCACCTCCTCGCCATTTATGTACAAGTTGTTCCATGGGTTGACTGTTCTCACCGTCAGAAAGTTCCTCCTTATTTCAAGGTTGAATCTCTCCTTGGTCAGTTTCCATCCATTGTTCCTTGTCCGGCCTTCAGGTGGCTTGGAAAATAGCTTGACCCCTTCCTCTCTGTGGCAGCCCCTCAGATATTGGAAGACTGTTATCCTGTCTCCCCTGGTCCTTCTCTTCACTAGACTAGCCATGCCTAGTTCCTGTAACCATTCATTGTATGTTTCAGACTCCAGTCCCCTAATCAACCTGGTTGCTGTTATATATGTTATATGCAGGGGTGGGTTCTGGCAGTCACTACTGCCGGTTTGCTCATGGACGCGCATGCGCAGTGCAATCAAAATTGAAAAAGCAAGATGGCCGCCTGGAGAACCAGTTCGGGGGCGTGGCCAGGCACCAAACCACTACCAGTACGTCCGAACTGGGCCAAACTGGTAGGAACCCACCACTGGTTATATGTTATATAATGTATGTATGTTCCTCTGAGCTGGCTGAGGAATTCTGGGAGTTGAAGTCCACAAATCTTAAAATTGCCACGGTTGGGGACCCCTAACTTTCTGATCATGGCAGGGGAACCAATTGTGGTCCAATTTTTTTCTGGAAAGCCTCCCGTGACCCACAACTTCAGAAGGCAAGCCGTTTCATTGATTCATTGTTCTTATTGTCGGGAAATTCCACCTTAGTTCCAGATTGGATCTCTCGCTAACAAGTTTCCGTCCATTGAAGCTTGTCCTGCCTGCAGGTGCTTTGGAGAATAAATCGACTCTTAAAAGTTATGAGAGCCTTGGAAAAACTGGCTTACAACCTGTACTTGCACTTAAAACACACACACCCCCGCCCGAGATAATCATGTGATTGCAATTTGGAGAATTGGCAGCCCTTTCCCATTTTATGACTGCTTGTAGTATCCTGAGGTCACATGATTGCAATTTACAACCTGATTTCCCCCCCCCCCCCTGGTTTCGAGCAAAAAAACCCAACAACATCTATGTGGGAAGCTGGATTTGTTGGCAACCATGTTATTTGTCTAACCATCACAATATAAATTGTTGTAAAATCAGGTCCGATTGTAATGCATGCAATCGTTTACAATGGAAATTGTGGTCCAGGTCATAGAAGATTGTCTGCATGGTGGAAGTTCATGGACCAAATCTATGTATGCTTAGATCTACTAAACCTGCTGGTCTATCTATCTGTCTGTCTGTTGGTCTGTCTGTCTGTCGGTCTGTCTGTCTGTCTGTCTGTCGGTCTGTCTACCTACCTACCTACCTACCTACCTACCTACCTACCTACCTACCTTTCCTTCCTTCCTTCCTTCCTACCTATCATCCTTCTCTATCTATCTATCTATCTATCTATCTATCTATCTATCTATCTATCTATCTATCTATCTATCTATCTATCTATCTATCTATCTATCTATCTCTGACTATCTATCTCTGTCTGTCTATATCTATCTATCTATCTATCTATCTATCTATCTATCTATCTATCTATCTATCTATCTATCTATCTATTTATCTACCTACCTACCTACCTATCCTTCCTTCCTTCCTTCCTTCCTACCTATCATCCATCCATCCATCCATCCATCCATCCTTATCTATCTATCTATCTATCTATCTATCTATCTATCTATCTATCTATCTATCTATCTATCTATCTATCTATCTATCTATCTAGCTATCTAGCTATCTAGCTATCTAGCTATCTATCTCTGTCTGTCTATATCTATCTATCTATCTATCTATCTATCTATCTATCTATCTATCTATCTATCTATCTATCTATCTATCTATCTATCTATCTACCTACCTACCTACCTACCTACCTACCTACCTACCTACCTACCTACCCTTCCTTCCTTCCTTCCTACCTATCATCCATCCATCCTTCCTTCCCTATCTATCTATCTATCTATCTATCTATCTATCTATCTATCTATCTATCTATCTATCTATCTATCATCTATCTATCTATCTATCTATCTATCTCTGTCTGACTATCTATCTCTGTCTGTCTATATCTATCTATCTATCTATTTATCTATCTACCTACCTACCTATCCTTCCTTCCTTCCTTCCTTCCTTCCTTCCTTCCTTCCTTCCTACCTATCATCCATCCTTCCTTCCCTATCTATCTATCTATCTATCTATCTATCTATCTATCTATCTATCTTCTTTCATCTATCTATCTCCCAAATTTTCTAGGCATTGTTCTTAGCTAAATAAGAGGCAGCAACTCATAGCGATTTGCTCCCAATATCTCTCTGGCCATATAAGAATTAACTCAATTAACCCCCTGGCATCATTTGCCCCCTCCCACTCCCTCTCCTGAAAACAAGCAAACAAAATCTCCTGTCACAATGAATGTATTAGTCACCGATAGAGACACGACATTCTTGTGTTGCTCCTGTAGCTCCCTCCCCTTCCTAAGCAATGTGTGGGCTGGGAGGAGAGATGGGAAGCCATGACAGGCCAGGTCATCTCTGGGCATAAAACCAAGGTCAACACCTCATGTGGACACAGTTTAGAATAGGACCTTTAAAAAAAAGAAAATCAGTGGTTGCCTTTCTTGCATATAGGTAGTCCTTAACTTACAACGGTTCACTGAGTGACCGTTCAAAGTTACGACAAAAAGTGACTTAGGAGCGTTTTTCACACTTAACACCATTGCAGCATTCCCATGGTCACGTGATCAGAACTCAGATGATTGGCAGCCGTCTCATATTTATGACGGTTGCAACGTCCTGGGGGGGTGGGGTGCCACGTGATATCCCCTTTTGCCATCTTCTGACAAGCAAAGTCAATGGGGGGAGCCTGGTTCACTTAACGGCCATGTTACTAAATGAGCAACTGCAACGATTCACTTAACACCTGGGTCAAGACAGGTCGTAAAACAGATCAAGGAAAAGAACATAAGTACATAAGTACTAGTGGACAACCATTTAAAGAGGAGCCAGCCGTGTGTAGCAGCTGCCAAAAAAGCCAACACAGTTCTAGGCTGCATCAACAGAGGGATAGAATCAAGATCACGTGAAGGGTTAATACCGCTTTATAATGCCTTGGTAAGGCCGCACTTGGAATATGGCATTCAGTTTTGGTCATCACGATGTAAACTGGTGTGGAGACTCTAGAAAGAGTACAGAGAAGAGCAAGAAAGAGGATTAGGGGACTGGAGGCTAAAACATATGAAGAACGGTTGCAGGAACTGGGTATGTCTAGTTTAATAAAAAGAAGGACTAGGAGAGACATGATAGCAGTCTTCTGATATCTCAGAGGCTGCCACAAAAAAGAGGGAGTCAAGCTATTCTCCAAGGCACCTGAGGGCAGAACAAGAAGCAATGGGTGGAAACTAATCAAGGAGAGAAGCAACTTAGAACTGAAGAGAAATTTCCTGAAAGTTAGAACACTGAATCAGTGGAACAGCTTGCCTCCAGAAATGCCCCAACACTGGAAGTCTTTAAGAAGATGTTGGATAGCCATTTGTCTGAAACAATATAGGGTTTCCTACCTAGGCAGGGGGTTGGACTAGATACAGGGGTCTGCAAAGTCGGCTCTTTTAAGACTAGTGGACTTCAACTCCCAGAATTCCCCAGCCAGCGGGAGTTGAAGTCCACCAGTCTTAAAAGAGCCGACTTTGCAGACCCCTGGACTAGAAGACCTCCAAGCTCCCTTCCAACTCTGGTATTGTATTGTACGGCCTGTTTATACTATTCAATAGTGGGTTCCGGATTCCGTCGCAGCCGGTACACTTCGCACGGGGCCGGGCATCCTAGTGGGGCATGCACGCTGTGCCCACATGCACATGCCACTGCCCTGCGACACCCAGCTGCTCGGCGGAGGTTGCACAAGTGTCACATACTGTGCGTGCATGCGCAATTGGCCAGTCATATTATAAACAGCCGTGGAACATGGGCGGGTGGGCCAAACGAGCCACCGTACCAGTACAGTGGCTGCTGCTCCCGGCTTCTACCGGTATGGCTGTACCAGGCCGAACCTCCCAGAACCCACCATTGATACTATTATGGAAAAGCAAAACGTCGTGATTTGATATCCATGCCTTATTTTACAGTAACACAGAGAGTCGGAAGTCAATGCTTCTTTTCTTTCTTTTTCCCCCTATCTTCCCCCTTTCCCCTCCCACCTCACTGCTCTTCTATTTACTTGTGTATTTTGCATCTTACAATACTCTATAACTCAATTTAAAAAAGGTTTACAGGAAGAAAGATCGTAAAAGAGAGCAAAACCCACTGAACACCCGTCTCACTGAGGAACAGAAAGCCTTTGCTCAACGGTGGTCGTAAGTCGAGGACTACTTGTACTCAGGGTCCTGGATCAAAGTTAGATGTTTGCTGAGTCACTAAAACACGCGCTTGCTTGCTTGCACAAAACAGACAACAGTTTGTTCAAAAATGTCCCTTTGGCTTGGACGTTTACCTGATCCCCTCTTCCCCTGTCCATTTAACCGTCCTCAGCACCACCGGAGTGGGTAAATAAAACCCAGTAACATCCTGCAAGAAGTATGCCAAGAATTTATTCCCTTGGATTATAAAACCCCGTTCTCCAGTGAAAACAAACAATCTAATCTGTATCTCTCTGTACACACACGAGGGCCCCACACGGACGCCCCCTTCACCTGCCTGCTCTCACCATCCCGTTTTCCCATAACTCAAATGCAACTAGGAAAAAAGAAATTCGCTTCTGTGTTCTGCCATCAGGTTTTGAGCGGTGCTGCAGCAGGAGTCTCTAACCTTGGCAGCTTTAAGACTTGTGGACTTCAACTCCCAGAATTCCTTAGAGGAGGGGAGAGAGAAAGGGAGGGAGGGAGGGAAAGAAAAAAAGGAAGGAAGAAAGGAAGGAAGGGGAAGGAGAAAAGGAGGGATGGAGGGAAGGAAGGAAGAAAAAGAAAGGAAGGAAGGAAGAGAAAGGAAGTAAGTAAGTAAGTAAGTAAGTAAGGAAGTAAGGAAGGAAGGAAGGAAGGAAGGAAGGAAGGAAGGAAGGAAGGAAGGAAAAAGAAGGAAAGAAGGAAGGAAGGAAGGAAGGAAAAGAAGGAAGGAGAAATGGAGGGAAGGAGGGAAGGAAGGAAAAAAGGAGGAAGGAAGGAAGGAAGGAAGGAAGGAAGGAAGGAAGGAAGGAAGGAAAAAGAAAAAAGGAGAGAAGGAAGGAAAAAGGGAGGGAGCTAGGGAGGGCGGAAGGAAAGAAGAGAATGAAAGAAAAGAGAGAAAGAAAGAAAGAAAGAGGGAGAAAGGAAGAAAGTGTCCCAAAAAGTTTGATCCAATACAGGTAGTCCTTGACTTACAACAGTTCATTTAGAGACTGTGTGAACTTACAACAGCACTGAAAAAAAGTGACTAATGACCTTTTCTCACATTTATGACCATTGCATGGTCACATGATCAAAAACAGAACACTTGGCAGCTGGTTCATATTTACGATGGTCGTAGTGTCCCCGGGTCATGTGACAAGCAAAGTCAATGGGGAAGACAGATTCACTTCACAATCATGTGGCTAACTTAACAACGGCAGCGATTCACTTAACAACGATGGCGAGAAAGGTTGTAAAACGGGGCAATATGCACTGAACAAATGTCTCGCTTAACGACAGAAATTTTGGGCTGAATTGTAACCCGAAATCAAGGACTCCCTGTATTCCTCAATAACCATAATTCATAATAACAATCTGACGCACGCAGTGTGTACATTTTACACCAATGATTTCGCGACGCTGAAATAGAATTCTGTGAAAACACTTTCACTGCGGGAGAGTACTAGGAAACAGGAGCAACAATATTGGGCTATCATATTCAATCGTGGCTTGTTTGTTTTTTTCAAAATAAATACAAGCACGGCCTTGTACCACTGGATGAAACTGTTCCACCCAAACGGTTGTTTATTGCAGCTTTTGCAAAATCACTAAAACAGGACAAGGAATAGCTTCCGGATTTAGAGTGGCAGAGGAAGGAATGTTAGTTTAGAACAGAGGTTCCCAAACTTGGCAACTTTAAGACTTGTGGACTTTAATTCAATTCAATTCAATTCAAATTTTATTTGTAGAACCGCTCCCTCTCCCCACAGGGACTCGGGGCGGTGCACAGGGAAAGTAAAAACAATAAATATACAAATATAAATACATAATATAAAAACAGCTCTGCTGGCTGGAGAATTCTGGGAGTTGAAGTCCACAAGTCTTAAAGTTGCCAAGTTTGGGAACCTCTGGTTTAGAAGTATCGCATAATTCCCGCCCTCCCGCCCTTCTCGGGAGCCCTAAAAAGCTGGCTTTTTCAGCAAGCCAGCCTGGCCTGAACAAAATAACATCAATTTTAATTGCTAATTTACTTTATTTTAATTCCAATGTGTAAATTGTTAATTTATTGCTTATTGGATTCTTATTTAATCTTTTCTTAACTTTTGTATTATGTGTTTCTTATGTTGTACGCTGTCCTGAGTCCTTTGGGAGAAGGGCGGCATATAAATCCAATAAATAGAAATAGAAATAGAATAGAAATAGATGTAGAAAACAGATTCTAGGCAGGGGTGGGTTCCGGCTGCTGCTACTGCTGGTTCGCTCAGGGACGCGCCGCGCATGCGCCAGTGGTGGGTTCCGGACAGTGGTGGGTTTCAAATTTTTTAGAACCTACTCTGTAGGTGTGGCCTATTTTGTGGGCGTGGCTTGGCAGTCATGTGGGAGTGGCCACCTTGTAAAATGTGGTGAAACTCATTTAACAACGCTCTTGCTTAGCAACCAAAATTTTGGACTCAATTGTGATGATAAATTCTTTCTTTCTTTCTTTCTTTCTTTCTTTCTTTCTTTCTTTCTTTCTTTCTTTCTCTCCTTTCTTCCTTCCTTTCCTTTCCTTTCCTTTCCTTCCCGTTGGGTCACTGGCAGCGGCGGGCCAGATTTACTTCCAGGTACGCCGGTGGAACCCCCTCTCACCGGTTCTCTAAATTTCACCAACCGGCTCTCGCGAGTAGGTGCGAGCCTGCAGAAACCCACCACTGGTTCCGGATCCCAGTGCAACCAGTACAGTGCACTGCGGCTGGGCATCCACCACATGAATATATGTAACGTACACGCACACATGCCCAATGCGTGCATGCATAATTACCGCCCGCAACGCTCCAGCTGCTCGGCGGAGTATCGCGCAGTCGCCGTACGCTCCGTGAGCGTGCACAGAAGCCCCAAAAACTGCAAATACCGGTAAGGAGTGAAGGCGGGAGGGTGTACTTGTACAGGACGGTGTACTTGTGTAGGACGGTACCTGTACAAGTACTAAAAAAATGTACCAGTACTAAAAAAATACTTCTGCGCATGGTGCAGAAGCAAAAAACAAGATGGCGGCGCCTGTGGTGCCGTGGAGAGAACCAGTTTGGGTGCGGGACAGGCGGAATTATTACCTACTCAGCTGAACCGGTTGGAGCCGGTAGAAACTCACCTCTGATTCTAGTCCACGGGTGTTAAACTCAAGGCCTAGGGGCTGGATCTGGCCCGTGGGGTATTTCAATTTGGCCTGTGGGGCGAAGGACACATGTGAAGAATGTGGGTTAGACAGCACCACCACCAGATGGATTCGCAACTGGCTGACCAACCGCACTCAATGTGTAGTCCTCAATGGAACTGCATCTACATGGAAGGAAGTATGCAGTGGAGTCCTCCAAGGCTCTGTTTTAGGCCCAGTACTCTTCAACATCTTCATCAATGATTTGGACAAGGGAATAAATGGGGAACTTATCAAATTTGCAGACGACACCAAGCTGGCAGGAATAGCCAACACTCCAGATGATAGGCTTAAGATACAGAAGGTTCTTGACAAACTTGAACATTGGGCACTATCTAATAAAATGAAATTCAATGGCGAAAAGAGTAAGGTCCTACATTTAGGCAAAAAAATGAAATGCACAGGTACAGTATAGGTGGTACCTTGCTCAATAGCAGTAACTGTGAAAGCGATCTTGGAGTCCTAGTAGACAACCATTTAAATAGGAGCCAGCAGTGTGCAGCAGCTGCCAAAAAAGCCAACACAGTTCTAGGCTGTATTAACAGAGGGGATAGAATCAAGATCACGTGAAGTGTTAATACCACTTTATAAGGCCTTGGTAAGGCCACACTTGGGATACTGCATCCAGTTTTGGTCACCACGATGTAGAAAAGATGTGGAGACTCTGGAAAGAGTGTAGAGAAGAGCAACAAAGATGATTAGGGGACTGGAGACTAAAACATATGAAGAACAGTTACAGGAACTGAGTATGTCTAGTTTAATGAAAAAAAGGATTAAGGAGACATGGTAGCAGTCTCCCAATATCTCAGGGGTTGCCACAAAGAAGAGGGAGTCAAGCTATTCTCCAAAACACCTGAGTATAGAACAAGAAGCATTGGGTGGAAACTAATCAAGGAGAGAAGCAACTTAGAACTGAGGAGAAATTTCCTGACAGTTAGGACAATTAATCAGTGCAACAACTTGTCTCCAGAAGTTGTGAATGCCCCAACACTGCAAGTCTTCAAGAAGATGTTGGATAGCCATTTGTCTGAAATGGTATAGGGCTTCCTGCCCACGCAGGGGGTTGGACTAGAAGACCTCCAAGGTCCCTTCCAACTCTGCTATTGTATTGTATTGTATTGTATTGTATTGTATTGTATTGTATTGTATTGTATTGTATTGTATTGTATTGTGATGCTTCTGCCAGAGAAAACAGGCTCCCGAACTCAGTTTTCAACTGGCAGAGGGTTGCAGGAGACTGTGGCAGCTGAAAACGGAGCTCAGAAGCCTGTTTTCGCTGGCAAATACTCGGGCCACCACAAGCACCCCCAACAGGAGTGATGTCGAGCTGGCCATGCCCCCCTGCCCCCCCAAGGTCAAAACACAACCCTGATGCGGCCCTCGATGAAATCAAGTTTTTGACACCCCTATTCTACGCAGCGTTGTTTTGCATACCTGGAGTAAACCTGGAAACCAACCAACCCTTTTATCTTCCTGCCAGTCTATTTTAAGAAACGCTTTTGGCTTGGCTATTCTTCTGAGCCACACCTGAGAGGTCTGGCTATGTTATTAATAATAGCAGACAAATAAATAATAGACAAGGGGTGGACAAATAAGGGGCGTGGCTGAACCCTTACAATTCACCCATTTCTCACTGTGAGAGGGATCTTGGAGTCCTAGTAGACAACCATTTAAATAGGAGCCAGCCGTGTGCAGCAGCTGCCAAAAAAGCCAACACAGTTCTAGGCTGCATAAACAGAGGGAGAGAATCAAGATCACCTGAAGTGTTAATACCAATTAATAATGCCTTGGTAAGGCCACACTTGGAATACTGCATTCAGTTTTGGTCGCCACGATGTGGAAAAGATGTGGAGACTCTAGAAAGAGTGCAGAGAAGAGCAACAAAGAGGATTAGGGGACTGGCGACTAAAACATATGAACAGTTGCAGGAACTGAGTATGTCTACTTTAATGTCCCTTCGGGGAGAGGGGGCGGTCTAGAAATCTAATTAAATAATAAATAATAATAATAATAATAATGAAAAAAAGGACTTAGGGGAGAAATGATAGCAGTCTTCCGATATCTCGGGCTGCCACAAAGAAGAGGGAGTCAAACTATTCTCCAAAGCACCTGAGGGCAGAACAAGAAGCAATGGGTGGAAACTAATCAAGGAGGGAAGCAACTGAGGACTGAGGAGAAATTTCCTAGCAGTTAGAACAATTAATCAGGGGAACAGAAGTTGCCTCCAGAAGTTGTGTGAATGCCACAACACTGGAAGTCTTTAAGAAGATGTTGGATAGCCATTTGTCTGAAATGGTATAGGGTTTCCTGTCTAGGCAGGGGGTTGGACTAGAAGACCTCCAAGGTCCCTTCCAACTCTGCTATTGTATTGTAAGATTCAGATATAATATTAAAGTCAAACCAACCCAACAGGCAGTGCTGATACAACATGCTAGAAATCGCCAACTCTTTCACGCATCCCACATGTAGTTAGCACACCAACCATATTTAATACAGGAAGTCCTCGACTTACGACCACAATTAGGCCCAAAATCTCCGTTGCTAAGTGAGACAGTTATTAAGTGAGTTTTGTCCCCTTTTATTGTTACATGAATGTTCAGTCAAGCTGGCTTCGGGTGATCACATGACCCGGGGACACTGCAACCGTCGTAAATACAAACCAGCATCCAAATTTTGATCACGTACCCACGGAGATGCTGCAACAGTCATAAATATGAAAAATAGACATAAGTCACATTTTCAGTGCTGTTGTAACTTCGAAAGGTCACTAAATGAACAGTTGTAAGTCAATGATTGCCTATATAATGTGGACATGGAGTTATGGGTAGTTTTTCTATTTTGATCATATGACCATGGGGATGCCACAAATTGTTTTAAGTGTGAACAACGGTCATAACTCACTTTTTTCAGTTCCGTTGTAACGGTTACTAAGCAAACTGTTGTAAGTTGAGGACTCCCTGTATTAATATTGTCTTCTTTGCCTTCCTCTGGATTTAGAATAGAATAGAATAGAATAGAATAGAATAGGAATTTTTTATTGTCCAAGTGTGGTTGGACACACAAGGAATTTGTCTTTGGTGCAGATGCTCTCAAGGTACATAAAGAAAAATAAAATACATTCACCAAGAATCATAAGATACAACACTTAGTGATAGCCATTCAGGGGTCTGCAAAGTCGGCTCTTTTAAGACTGGTGGACTTCAACTCCCAGAATTCCCCAGCCAGCCTGCTGGCTGGGTGGGGAATTCTGGGAGTTGAAGTCCACTAGTCTTAAAAGAGCCGACTTTGCAGACCCCTGCTAGGTTACTAATAAGCAATCAAATCCTACTAGGAAACAAATAAAACAATATAAATTGTAAAGATACAAGCAACCTGGTTATAGTCATAATTGAGAAGATTCAGGTACTAAGAAAGAAGAGAGGAATAATAGTAATACAGTCTTAGTAAATAATTTGGCAGTGTTGTGGAAATTAGTTGTTTAGCAGAGTGATGGCATTTGGGGAAAAACTGTCCTTGTGTCTAGTTGTTCTGGTGTGCAGTTCCCTATAGTGTCGTTTTGAGGGTAGGAGTTGAAGCAATATATGTCCAGGATGCGAGGGGTCTGTAGTTATTTTCACAGCCCTCTTTTTGACTCGTGCAATGTACAGGTCGTCAATGAAAGGTAGGTTGGTAGCCATTGTTTTTTTCTGCAGTTCTAATTATATGTTGAAGTCTGTGTCTCTCTTGCTGGGTTGCAGAGCCAAACCAGACAGTTATAGAGGTGCAAATGACAGACTCTATCTTTTTATATATTTTTATGACATACATATCTTTTCAGACATGGAAATTTATTTATTTATTACTAGCCGTTCACGGCTACGTGTTGCTATGGCCCAGTCTGGTTAAATGGGTAACAAATCTGTGTGTAGATCTACACCTGCACACACAAACACGTACACACAACCACTGTATAACCCCCAACCTACCTTTCTCCTGCTCTCCTTTAACCAACCTACCTCCTGTATTTCTCCCTCTCTCTATCCTCTACCTACCTACCTACCTACCTACCTACCTACCTACCTACCTACCTACCTACTGTATTTCTCCCTCTCTCTATCCTCTACCTACCTACCTACCTACCTCCTGTATTTCTCCCTCTCTCTATCCTCTACCTACCTACCTACCTACTGTATTTCTCCCTCTCTCTATCCCTCTACCTACCTACCTACCTACCTACCTACCTACCTACCTACCTACTGTATTTCTCCCTCTCTATCCTCTACCTACCTACCTACGTACCTACCTACCTGCTATATTTCTCCCTCTCTCTATTCTCTACCTACCTACCTACCTACTGTATTTCTCCCTCTCTCTATCCCTCTACCTACCTACCTACCTACTGCATTTCTCCCTCCCTATCTTTATCCCTATAGCTGCCTACCTGCCTACCTACTGTATTTCTCCTTGAATCTTAAGATAAAGGATGGCATAATACCTGTGGCCCACTGCTCTCTCTGTATCCACCTACCTACAATACCTTTTTTACAATTTTTTTACACTTCCGTTGCATGTTCCTGGCACAGGCGTGACATCTACACAATCTCTATATATATCATTGGTGCCGTACTTGAAAGGAACATTGGGTGAAAATTTGGAAGCGATCGGTGCAGTACTTTCGGAGATTAGCGGTTTTGAACAAACTCTTGTTACATTTTTATTTATATAGATAGAAGATTTGTTTATTAGATTTATGAGCCGTCCATCTCATCTAGAGGCACAACATGACTAGAAATCCATCTCTTTCCTCCTCTGCATGTGGGATATAGTGACACACACACACACTTCTTCTGTTAGTGTAACAGTGTCTCTTAAAGCAAGCTGAGAGCAAAGTCTCTTACGGGCCCATAATTTATATTTGCACAGGAGAGAAACTTTGGACTGCTACCTGCCTCTTCAAAAAAATGAGCACGGGCTGAACTTGTCAAGTAAGAGAGCACACCTGACTAAAGATTCACAAAAGCCTCGACCTTCTAACAAAATGTGTTACAGGTAAGTCTTCGTCTTACAACAGTTTTATAATGGTCAAATTATATACCACTGTTATAATTGGATCATTCAAATTGTAACAGCACTGAAAAAAGGAATTTATACCCATTTTTCAGACTTTTGACCATTGCAGCATCCGGATGGTCCGTGATCCAAATTTAGATGCTTGGCAACTGACTCATATTTATGACTAGCCATTCCCAGCCACGCGTTGTGTGGCCCAGTCTGGTTAAATGGCCAACCAATCTGTATGTAGATCTACACCTGCACACACAAATACGTACACACTACCACCGCACCTACCTACTGTATTTCTCCCTCTCTCCCTCTACCTACCTATCTACCTACGGTATCTCCCTCTCTATCCACCTACCTACCTACCTACCTACTGTATTTCTCCCTCTCTCCCTCTACCTACCTATCTACCTACGGTATCTCTCTCTCTATCCACCTACCTACCTATCTACCGTATTTCTCCCTCTCTCCCTCTACCTACCTATCTACCTACGGTATCTCCCGCTCTATCCACCTACCTACCTACCTACTGGATTTCTCCCTCTCTCTCTCTACCTACCTATCTACCTACGGTATCTCCCTCTCTATCCACCTACCTACCTACCTACTGTATTTCTTCCTCTCTCCCTCTACCTCAATCACTCAATCAATCAATCAATTTAATATTTGTAAACCGCTCCCTCTCCCCATAGGGACTCGGTGCGGTGCACAGGAAGAATAAAAAACAATAAATATATACAAACATTTCTTTAAAAAACAAATTAAACCTAAACCTGTGCTAAAATTCCCCATTAAAACTAAACTATACTAAAAAACTTCCCAATAAAACCCCAGAGACAGAGAGACTATCCTAGGCCGGCCAGACAGAAAAGATGTGTTTTTAATTTAAGACGGAAGGAGCGGAGGTCCGTGGTCGTCCTAATGTCGGGGGGAAGGTCGTTCCAGAGGGCCGGGGCCGCCACAGAGAGAGCCCTTCCCCTGGGTGTCGCCCGCTGACAAAGTCTAGTGGACGGCACCCGGAGAAGTCCCTCTCTGTGGGAGCGAATCGGCCGTGAGGATGTACCTACCTATCTACCTACGGTATCTCCCTCTCTATCCACCTACCTACCTACCTACCTACCTACTGCATTTCTCCCACTCTCTCTCTATCCCTACAGCTGCCTACCTACCTACCTACCGTATTTCTCCTTGAATCTTATGGACAGAGTATTTTATGTCATAAAGGATGACATAATACCTGTGGCCCACTGCTCTCTCTGTATCCATCTACCTACCATTTTTAAAAAATTTTACATTTCCGTTGCATGTACCTGGCACAGGGGTGACATCTACACAATCTATATATATATATCATTGGTGCCGTATTCGAAAGGAACGTTGTGTGAAAATTTGGAAGCGATCAGTGCAGTACTTACGGAGATTAGCAGTTTTGAACAAACTCTCGTTACATTTTTATTTATATAGATGGTTGCAGTGTCTTGGTAAGCCCCTCAGATATTGGAAGACTGCTATCAATTCTCCCCTGGTCCTTCTCTTCACTAGACTAACCATGCCCAGTTCCTGCAACCATTCGTCTTATATTTTAGCCTCCAGTCCCCTAATCCTCTTGGTTGCTCTTCTCTGCACTCTTTCTAGAGTCTCCACATCTTTTGTATAGTTTTAAACAACGGAGCAGAAATCTTGGCTAAACTGCTGTAAACCGACTAGATAAATAGATTTAAGTTCTGTGGGCAAGCATTCTCTCTTGTTTTTCCTAATGTCTGTTTATTTACCCTGGATTCACATCCTGTCCTTTGGATCAACGTAGCACTGATTAAGGGCAATGTGTAAGGCCTCCAATTGTGATTAAAGTCACAAAACAGTCTACAACATCACACTTTGCTCATTTTGCACAACCTGCTAAAAAAAAAAAAAAGAGTCTGCAGCCACTTTTGATCTGGAGGGACCAGTCGTGGCTTCCTAACCATTTACTACCAGTTCGTTGAGAGGGCGTTTTGAGCGCACTCTGCTTCGTGTGCGCATCTGTTGCATGTTGCTGCGCATCCGCAGATGACTGGAAACTGTTCAGCGCATGTGCAGAAACCTGGTGGCGATGGCAAAAGAGACTGGGAAACCAGTTCAGGGGTGTTGCCGGTTCCAGCAACCCAGGCCGCCATACCACTACCGATACGGCTGAGTCGGTCCGAACCGGTAGGAACCCACCACTGGGTGGGACCTATTTGAAAAGTTGATCGAGTGTGGCGAGTATTCTTTGCAGAATGTAGCTAGGTCTTGTCCCGTAGGACTTGCAAGCAGGATGACAGAGTTGGAAGGGACCTTGGAGGTCTTCTAGTCCAACCCCCTGCTCAAGCAGGAAACCCTATACCACTTCAGCCAAAGGGCAGTCCAATCTCTTCTTAAAAACCTCCAGTTTTTAATTGTATTTGTATATTTATTGTATTGTGGTTTTAGTTTTATTTATTGTATTGTGGTTTTAGTTTTCCCTGTGCACCGCTCCGAGTCCCTACGGGGAGAGGAGCGGTCTATAAATTAAATCATTCATTCATTCATTCATTCAGTGATGGTGCACCTACAGCTTCTGAAGGCACCTTCTGTTCCATTGGTCCCACCGGTTTCTCCAAAGTCCCTTGCATTTTCATTAGTCGGAAACTCATCTGCTCTAGGTAGCATCTCCAGTCCAATATGGTAGATGACTACTTTAGACCATGTGACTCTGACAAAGTCACCTGTTTTGCTGCAATAGGATAAGATAGGAGAGGAGAGGATAGAGGAGAGGATAGAGGAGAGGACAGAAGAGGATAGAAGAGGAAAATAGAAGAGAGAGGAGGGAAGGGAAGGGAAGGGGAGGGGAGGGGAGAGGAGAGGAGAGGAAATAGAAGAGGAAAATAGAAGAGAGAGGAGGGAAGGGAAGATGAGAGGAGGGAAGGGAAGAGAAGAGAAGGAAGGGGAGGGGAGGGGAGAGGAGAGGAGAGAAAATAGAAGAGGAAAATAGAAGAGAGAGGAGGGAAGGGAAGATGAGAGGAGGGAAGGGAAGGGAAGAGAAGAGAAGGAAGGGGAGGGGAGAGGAGAGGAGAGGAGAGGAGAGGAGAGGAGAGAAAATAGAAGAGGAAAATAGAAGAGAGAGGAGGGAAGGGAAGATGAGAGGAGGGAAGGGAAGGGAAGAGAAGAGAAGGAAGGGGAGGGGAGGGGAGGGGAGGGGAGGGGAGGGGAGGAGAGAATAGAATAGAATAGAATAGAATAGAATAGAATAGAATAGAATAGAATAGAATAGAATAGAATTCTTTATTGGCCAAGTGTCATTGGACACACAAGGAATTTGTTATTGGTGCATATGCTCTCAGTGTACATAAAAAGGCAAGATACATTTGACATGAATCATAAGGTACAACACTTAATGATGGTCCTAAGGTAGACATAAGCAATCAAATCGTACTAGGAAACAATCAGTATAAATCACGAGGATACAAGCAAGAAAGCTATAGCAGACAAATAGCTGCTCAAAAATAATAATGGATGGAACAAATGGAAGCGAATCAGCCTGCAAAAATCTGAACAATTTGTATGCAAATACATGCTTCAAGTTGGCACAAATCTCCTTCACTCATTTGATCAACACCCAGCTATATAAATAAAGGCAGATATTAAACTTC
Organism: Rhabdophis nuchalis; assembly: GCA_039707465.1. NCBI lineage: Eukaryota > Metazoa > Chordata > Lepidosauria > Squamata > Natricidae > Rhabdophis > Rhabdophis nuchalis. The sequence goes on along the minus strand of CM077643.1, from coordinate 398,192,840 downwards.
AAGGGAAGTCCTTTTATCAGTAGGACTAATGAATAACCAGCATATGGAATCTCCTTCCTCATAAATCACCAAGGGAAAGTTTGGCATTGCTTAGCTTAGGCCTTTTAAGGCAGAAGCTTAGTTTCGGTTTTAAAATCGCATTAGTTTTACAACATACACTCATAGATTTGGAAGGGCCCTCCGAGGTCTTCTAGTCCAACCCCCTGCTCAAGGCAGGAGTACTTGTACCATCCTGGTCGAATGGTTGTCTGGACTATTTTTGAAAACTTTCGGTGATGGAGCGCCCACAATTTCCAGGAGACAAGCTAGCGAAGAGAAGGACTAGGGGAGACATGATAGCAGCCTTCCAATATCTCAGGAGCGGCCACAAAGAAGAAGGAGTCAAGCTATTCTCCAAGGCACCTGAGGGCAGAACAAGAAGCAATGGGTGGAAACTAACCAAGGAGAGAAGCAACTTAGAACTGAGGAGAAATTTCCTGACAGTGAGAACAATTAATCAGTGGAACAGACGTTGCCTCCAGAAGTTGTGAAGGCCCCAACACTGGAAGTCTTTAAGAAGATGTTGGATAGCCCTTTGTCTAGAATGATATAGGGCTGTGATGGCAAACCTACGACATGCATGCCACAGATGGCACAAGAAGCCATATCTGAGGGCACACGAGGCATTGTCCTGTCAGCTCCAGCTAGCATGCTTGCACTGATCAGCTGATTTTCAGGCTTCTGTGGGATGGGGGGAGGCTGTGTTTGCCCTCCCCAGGCTCCAAGAAAGCCATGTGCGGGGGAAAGTGGGGCAGGGTCACACACAGACATGCGCAGGTGGGCACAATTTAATTACGGACGTTGGCACGTGCACAATATTTTTTCCTGAGGGAAAAAAGGTTCACCATTCCTGATATAGGGTTTCTTGCTTATGTTATGTTATGTTTATTCGATTTATATACCGCCTTATTTCACCTAAAAGGGACTCAGGGCGGTGCACAGAAAGATAAAAACCCAGCAATACATACAAAATATAAAAAACAATTAAATTATTAAATCTGTGCTAAAATTTAAATAAATAAATTTAAAACCCAATAAATATCAAATTTTAAAATTATTCCCTTAGTCTATGTCAGGCCGGCTAGATGAAAGAAATGTGTTTTTAATATCCGACGGAAGAGTCGTAGGTCCGTGATGGTATGGATATCGGGGGGCAGGTCGTTCCAGAGTGCTGGACCCGCCACAGAGAAGGCTCTTCCCCTGGGAGCCGCCAGCCGGCATTGACCGGCTGACGGCACCCTGAGAAGGCCCACTCTGTGGGAGAGGACAGGTCGAAGGGAGGTATGTGGTAGGAGGCGGTCTCTCAAGTAACCAGGACCCGTGCCATGGAGCGCTTTGAAGATGGTGACTAACACCTTGAAGCGCACCCGGAAGACCACAGGCAGCCAGTGCAGCTCGCGCAGGAGTGGTGTTACATGGGAGTAACGAGAGACTCCCAGGATCCCCTGCGCGGCCGCATTCTGCACTAGCTGGAGTCTCCGGGTGCACCTCAAGGGGAGCCCCACGTAGAGGGCGTTACAGTAGTAGCTTGAGCAGGGGTCAGGCTAGAAGACCTCCAAGGTCCCTTCCAATTATTCTGTTATTATCTTTTGAAGACCCTATGCTGCTCACCGTTATTTTAAATAATAATAATAATAATAATAATAATAATAATAATAATAATAATAATAATAATAATAATAATAATAATAATAATAATAATAATAATAATAATTTTATTTATAGACCGCCTCCTCTCCCCAAAGGGACTCGGAGCGGTGCACAGGGAAGTTAAAAAAGCAAATATAAAATACATAAATAGTTAAAATAAGAATTAAACAAATTATCCCTGCGCTAAAACCCACTATACTAAAACTAAACTACAATCCCCTAAGAACCCAAGTGCTCCATTCTTACCAGAGGCCCCATGTGCATTTTACATTAACACCTGGTAGCATCATGGTTGCATTTTCCTTGAATGGGGCATTCACACGTCTTTCAAGTTTTGCTATTTTTGATGACAGGTTAGCATGGAGGAAATAGTCAAACAAAGACTAGATCCTTTGATGGAATTACTACGTCCTGCTCAGAGTTGAAAAGAGAACACCTCCTACGCAAGAGTATTTATATTGTTTAAAAAAATAGGTTTCAAAAATCTTTATTTTATATTTAGCAGCCCTATTCCCCCTGACATGCTTAATTAAGTAACGGGTGTTACACAATTTTTAAGACGCAGAGAATGGATCTAAGCTTCAGACAGCAAAGTGGGCTGCATAATCATTTAAGAGAAATAAATAAAAAATAAATCTAGGAAGTCAGTTGCCTATTTTACAGGTAGCCCTCAACTTACGACCACAATTGAGCCTAAGATTCCTGCTGTTAAGCGAGACAGTTGTTAAGTGAACTTTTGTCCCATCTTACAACCCTTCTTGCCACAGTTGTTAAGTGAATCGTTGCATTGGTTAAGTTGGTAATACGATTGTTAAGTGAATCTGACTTCCTTATTGACTTGCAAAAAGGTAGCAAAAGGGGATCACATCAGTGATAGGTCCCTGCCGGGTTCGTGCCGGTTCGGGTGAACCGGAAGTGGTTTGGCGGCCTGGGTCACTAGAACCAGCAGCGACCCAGGCTGGCCACGCCCCCGAATCGGTTCTGTGCCAGCAGCGTCACCATCTTGTTTTTCAATTCTGCGCATGCACAGAACAATTTTAACCGCCCTGCGCATGCGCACACAACATGCATCAAATGTGCACATGGGCAAATCAGCAGTACTGCCTGCCAGAACCCACCCTTGGATTGCATGACCCTGGGACATCGCGGCCGTCATAAATAAGGATATAGTGGCGTGTGCAAAGATCATACCGAATACATGGAGGACTACGATTTCAGAAAAGGGTTTAAGGACATGAAAATAGCACCTGGCTAGGAGTCTTTCTGGAATGGGACCTAAAGTGCTATAAGGTAAAAGGTAAAGGTTCCCCTCGCACATATGTGCTAGTTGTTCCCAACTCTAGGGGGGGGTCATCTCTGTTTGAAAGCAGAAGAGCTAGCGCTGTCCGAAGACGTCTCCATGGTCATGTGGCCGGTGTGACTACAATACAATACAATAGCAGAGTTGGAAGGGACCTTGGAGGTCATCTAGTCCAACCCCCTGCCTAGGCAGGAAATCCTATACCACTTCAGACAAATGGCTATCCAACATCTTCTTAAAGACTTGCAGTGTTGGGGCATTCACGACTTCTGGAGGCAACTTCTGTTCCACGGATTAATTGTTCTAACTGTCAGGAAATTTCTCCTCAGTTCTAAGTTGTTTCTCTCCTTGATTAGTTTCCACCCATTGCTTCTTGTTCTGCCCTCAGGTGCTTTGGAGAATAATTTGACTCCCTCTTCTTTGTGGCAACCCCTGAGATATTGGAAGACTGCTACCATGTCTCCCCTAGTCCTTCTTTTCATTAAACTAGTCATACCTAATTCCTGCAACCGTTCTTCATATGTTTTAGCCTCCAGTCCCCTAATCATCTTTGTTGCTCTTCTCTGCACTCTTTCTAGAGTCTCCAAATCTTTTCTACATCGTGGTGACCAAATCTGAATGATATATTCCAAGTGTGGCCTTACCAAGGCCTTATAAAGTGGTATTAACACTTCATGTGATCTTTCTATCCCTCTGTTAGAAACACCGAAGGTGCACGGAACGCTGTTCCCTTCCCACCAAAAGTGGTTCCTAGTTTTCTACTTGCATTTTTCACATGTTTTCAAACTGCTAGATTGACGGAAGCTGGAACACGTCACAGGAGCTCACTCCATTACGCGGCACTGGGGATTCGAACCGCCGAACTGCCGATCTTTTTGATTGACGAGCTCAGCGTCTTAGCCACTGAGCCAGGCCTAAAATAAACACAGGCCTAAAAAAAAATCTCCCAATGGGTTACAGCAGTCTATGAACCCAACAGGGATAATATTCAAACCACCAGACTTCCTAATCAGACTTCTACCTTAAGGCAACAATCAAAAGTTGGATCCACTTAATTCCATGTATCTATATACCACAGGTAAGTATCTCGACTTACGACCACAGTGGAGCCCCAAATTTCTGCTGTTAAGCAAGACCTTTGTTACGTCAGTTTTGTCCCATTTTACGACCTTTCTTGGCACTGTTGGTAAGGCAGCTGATAAGTTAGTAACCCACCTGCTAAGTGAATGTGGCAACCCCATTGACTTTCCTTATGCAAAGGTCACAAAGGGGGATCGCGTGATCACAGGACACTGTAACCATCTTAAATAGGAGCCAGTTTCCAAGTGTCGAAACTTTGATCACGTGACCACGGGGATTCTGCAAAGGTTTTTACGGTGATAAACAGTCGTAAGCAGGGGTGAAATTCAGCGGGTTCAGAGTGCGGAGAAGAGCAACAAAGATGATTAAGGACTGGAGACTGAAAAGAAGGACTAGGGGAGACAGGATAGCAGTCTTCCAATATCTCAGGGGTTGCAACAAAGAATAGGGAGTCAAGCTATTCTCCAAGGCACCTGGGGGCAGGACAAGAAGCAATGAGTGGAAACTAATGAAGGAGAGAAGCATCCTAGAACTGAGGAGAAATTTCCTGACAGTTAGAACAATGAATCAGTGGAACTACTTGCCTCCAGAAGTTGTGAATGCCCCAACACTGCAAGTCTTTAAGAAGATGTTGGATAGCCATTTGTCTGAAATGGCATAGATCTCATGATTTAAGAGATCTCATGAGTGAAATCTTAGCAGACTATGTAAAAAAAAGTAAAGAATATCTTTGGGGAGAAATAGATCTGATTTATAGAATTAACTCAGCATACGCTAGAATAAATGAGGTACCCAGAGAAATCCATATTAAATTTTTAAGGAAGTCCACACGGGATGCAATACTGAGGGCGCAGCGAAAGGGACCGTTGAAGTTTGAACAAAAAGACATTAATATATTAAAACAGATACCAAAAAGAATAAGAGAATTGAGAAGGAAATATTTTTTCCTCTCCAATTAAGTGGTTAATGCCTGAGGGATTGTTGGTATTCTGGGAAGGAGGTAGAATTAAAATTAAAATAACAGGAGAGGCTGAGGCCTTTCTTTAAAAAAAATCCTCAATCCTGGGTGATAAAGAAGAAGGAACGGGAGGAGCCACGACCCCGTCCGCCGAGGCGAGGGAAAGGGAGGGTGCAATAGCAAAGAGACTTAGGTCTCAAAAATAAGTAAATTTTGAAATGCTGTAATTCTTGAAACGGATGCTAATCTAAAACTAGAGATTGAATGTATGAATTTAAAACAAAAAATGTGATATATATGTATTTTTGACCATTTTCTACTTAACAAAATAATTGTATGAAGGCCCGCATGACCCCACCACCTCTGACATGGAAGCTCTACAATGTAAAACAAAACACTTATATCCTTTTCCTAAAATATAATTTATTAAAAACCAATAATTTTTTTTCTGAAAAAAAAAGAAGAAGCAATGGGTGGAAACTAATCAAGAAGAGAAGCAACTTAAAACTGAGAAGAACAATTAGTCAGTGGAACAGAAGTTGCCTCCTTAAGTTGTGAATGCCCCAACTGGAAGTCTTTAAGAAGATGTTGGATAGCCATTTGTCTGAAACGGCATAGGGCTTCTTGCCTAGGCAGGGGATTGGACTAGAAGACCTCCAAGGTCCCTTCCAACTCTGCTATTATATTGTATTGTATTATAACCGGGAGCGGAAATTTTGAGTGGTTAGGAGAACCGGCAAATATCAACTCTGGTGTGTGGTGGGAAATGGGGATTTTCCAAAACCCTTCTCCCAGGAGTGGGGAGGAAATAGGGATTTTGCAGTATCCTTCCCCTGCCACGCCCACCAAACCATGCCCACAGAACCAGTAGTAAAAAAATTTTTTTGAATTTCACCACTGGTCGTAAGTCACCCTTTTTAGTACCCTTGTAACTTGGAAGAGTCACTATATGAATTTTTGTAAGTCGTGGACTACCTGCATAAAGCTTTTTCATACTGCCTCGATTACTGCTCTGGATATGGTTGCATTCATAGGGCCCAGCGTTCAAGTCTGTCAAAATATTTTGGGATCCTGAGCTTGTCCTCTGGGGTCCTGCCAGATTAGTGTCATCTGCAAATTTGAAGATATTGAAGAGTACTGGGCCTAAGATGGAACCTTGTGGTACCCCACTGCTTCCTTCCCTCCATGCAGATCAGGGATGTCCAAACTTGGGAACTTTAAGACTTGTGGACTTCAACTCCCAGAATTCCCCAGCCAGCTATGCTGGCTGGGGAATTCTGGGAGTTGAAGTCCACAAGTCTTAAAGTTCCCAAGTTTGGACATCCCTGATGTAGATGTAATACCATTTAAGGACTAGTCATTGAGTATGGTTTGTCACCCAGTTACAAATCCATCTGATGGTGATAGTTACAAATCCATCTGATGTGAAAGGGATCTTGGAGTCCTAGTGGACAACCATTTAGATATGAGCAGCTGCCAAAAAAGCCAACACAGTTCTAGGCTGCATAAACAGAGGGATAGAATCTAGATCACGTGAAGTGTTAATACCACTTTATAAGGCCTTGGTAAGGCCACACTTGGAATACGGCATCCAGTTTTGGTCGCCACAATGTAGAAAAGACGTGGAGACTCTGGAAAGAGTGCAGAGAAGAGCAAGAAAGAGGATTAGGGGACTGGAGACTAAAACATACGAGGAACGGTTGCAGGAACTGGGTATGTCTAGTTTAATGAAAAGAAGGACCAGGGGAGACATGATAGCAGTCTTCCAATATCTCAGGGGCTGCCAGAAGGAAGAGGGAATCAAACTATTCTCCGAGGCCCTCCGAGGTCTTCTAGTCCAACCCCCTGCTCAAGGCAGGAGTACTTGTACCATCCTGGTCGAATGGTTGTCTGGACTATTTTTGAAAACCTTCGGTGATGGAGCGCCCACAATTTCCAGGAGACAAGCTAGCGAAGAGAAGAACCAGGGGAGACATGATAGCTGTCTTCCAATATCTCAGGAACGGCTACAAAGAAGAGGGAGTCAAGCTATTCTCCAAAGCACCAGAGAGCAGCACCAGTAGCAATGGGTGGAAACTAATCAAGGAGAGAAGCAACTTAGAACCGAGGAGAAATTTCCTGACAGTGAGAACAATGAATCAGTGGAACAGAAGTTGCCTCCAGAAGTTGTGAATGCCCCAACACTGGAAGTCTTTAAGAAGATGTTGGATAGCCATTTGTCTGAAACGGTGTAGGGCTTCCTGCCTAGACAGGGGGTTGGATTAGATGACCTCCAAGGTCCCTTCCAACTCTGCTATTGTATTATGATAGCAATAGCAACAGCACTTAGACTTATATACCGCTTTACAGTGCTTTACAGCCCTCCCTAAGGAGTTTACAGAGTCAGCATCTTGTCCCCAACAATCTGGCTCCTCCTTTTACCGACCTTGGAAGGATGGAAGGCTTGAGCCTGGTGAGATTTGAGCTGCCAAATCGCAGGCAGCCTGTAGTCAGCAGAAGTAGCCTGCAGTACTTCTGTAGTGCACTCTAACCACTGTTCCACCGTGGCTCATGAGATGCTGTCCATCCCATGTATTTTAGCTTTGCAGAAAATAGATTGTGGTTTACTTTGTCAAATGCCTTATCGAAATCCATGTTTATTATGTTCCATGCATTTTGCTGGTCCACTAATTTAGTCACTTTGTCAAAGAATGAAATAAATTTTGTTTGGCATGATCTGTTTTTGACAAAATCTACTTGAGGGGGCTGACATTGGGGCATGATTACAAAGAATTGAAAGTGAGGCTGGAATTATTTGATTTAGAATGCATATTTGTCAGGGAGCTTAAGGCACAAGAGCATCAGAAAGGGGAACAGATAATTTTGACAAAATATCACTTTCAAGAATTCTGTTGATCCAGAGAGCAGAGCCTGTCAAATCACAATTTCTTGTAGAAATGAGAAGAAAGCAAGGCGAAAGATTAGATAGAATGGACTGGACTGGACTGGACTAGACTAGACTAGACTAGACATAGGAAAAGGAATAGGGATAGGGATAGGGATAGGGATAGGGATAGGGATAGGGATAGGGATAGGGATAGGGATAGGGCTGGGCTGGGCTGGGCTGGAATAGGAATAGGAATAGGAATAGGAATGGAATGGAATGGAATGGAATGGAATGGAATGGAATGGAATGGAATAGAATAGAATAGAATAACAGAGTTGGAAGGAACCTTGAAGGTCTTCTAGTCCAACCCCCTGCTTAGGCAGGAAACCCTACACCACACAAATGTTGGCACATTCAGAACTTCTGGAGGCAAGTTGTTCCATTGATTAATTGTTCTGAATGATGAAGTGCACAAATGTTACAAGCTAATTTACAGGTAGTCCTCAACTTACAACTTACAGCCATTTGATCAGTGGCCCTTCAAAGCTGCCATGACATGGGGAAAAAAGTGCTTTATGGCTGTTTTTCACACTTAATGACTGTTGCAGAATTACTATGGTCACATGATCAAACTTCAGGTGCTTGACAACTGGTTCATATTTATGACGGTCGCAGTGTCTTGGGGTCACGTGGTCCCCTTTTGCTGGCAAGCCAAGTCAACAGGGGAGCCTGATTCATTTAACAACTCTGTTGCTAACACAACAATTGCAGGGACTCACTAAACAACGGTGACCAGAAAGGCTGTAAAATGGAGGCAAAGCTCATGTAACAACCGCCTTGCTTAGCCACCGACACTTTGGGCTCAATTGTTGTCCCAAGTTGAGGAATACCTGTAGTAGACAGCCTCATTCAGAGTAGTGATACTAAACCCAGATTGTCTCCTAGGCTATTCAACCTGCATTGAACACGCTACCATATAGGGGTTGGGCTAGATCAGAGGTTCCCAAACTTGGCAACTTTAAGACTTGTGGACTTCAACTCCCAGAATTCTCCAGCCAGCAGAGCTGGCTGGAGAATTCTGGGAGTTGAAGTCCACAAGTCTTAAAGTTGCTAAGTTTGGGGACCTCTGGGCTAGATGAACTCTGGGGTGCCCCTCAAATCTCAAATGGACCACCCTACAATGTAGAATGTACAATGTAGTAGTTGCCAGACACCTCCGGTTTCACTTGAATGCTCTTACACTGAAGAATAGTTCCTCTGAAATGCATTATTTTAATAGCCATGGAGTTAAATCAATAGGCTTCGGGCTATAATCTGATTGTAAATTTCCATTTGGAGCTTTGATGGTCATATGTAATGAAGGAGCTGATTTCCAATCAGCAGGGAGGGAGAGCCCTTGGCAGTTCTCTGAATTCTGCAGGACCTGAACTGCAGGAATTTAATTTTGTTGGAAATAAAAGGAAGAGGGTGCTTATTTATATTTGTACCCCGCCTTTATTATTTTCACAAATAAAATGACAAACATATCCAATATACTTCCCTCCTCCTATTTCCCCCCAAAGCAACAACATTATGAGGTGGGTTGGGTGTGAGAGAATGCTTGATTCAAAGTCACTCAGCTAGTTTTTCATGCCTAAAGATGGAACTAGAACTCAGTCTCCTGGTGGATTGTCCAAAGTTACTTAGCTGTTTTTCATGCCTAAGGATGGGACTAGAACTCACAGTCTCCTGATGATTGGCCCAAAGTTACTTAGCTGGCTTTTATGTCTAAGGATGGGGCTAGAACTCACAGTCTCCTAGTGATGGGTCCGGAGAACGCGTCCGAACCAGTTCTATCCTCTGCACCACCATCTTGATTTTCCTTTCTGCACATGTGCAGAACAATCTCCATTGAAAAAAATGCCTTTCCCCTCATTTTCTAATGTTGTGCACACACGCAGTTCTTTTTAGCTGCAAATGTGCACACATGCATTTTTTTGTGCACTGAATCGGTAGTAATGCTGGCAGGAACCCACCCATCGGGAGCCCCTTTTCGCTGGCAGAGCAATCGGGTCACCACAGGAGCTCCTGACAAGAGTGACGTCAAGCTGGCCATGCCTACCCTGCGATATCCTAGTGATTGGCCCAAAGTTACTTAGGTGGTATTCATGCCTAAGGATGGGACTAGAATTCACAGTCTCCTGGTGATTGGCTTAAAGTTACTTAGGTGGTATTCATGCCTAAGGGTGGGACTAGAATTCACAGTCTCCTAGTGATTGGCCCAAAGTTACTTAGCTGGCTTTTATGCCTAAGGGTGGGACTAGAACTCACAGTCTCCTAGTGATTGGCCCAAAGTTACTTAGCTGGTTTTCATGCCTAAGGATGGGACTAGAACTCACAGTCTCCTGATGATTGGCCCAAAGTTACTTAGGTGGTATTCATGCCTAGGGATGGGACTAGAACTCACAGTCTCCTAGTGATTGGCCCAAAGTTACTTAGGTGGTATTCATGCCTAAGGATGGGACTAGAACTCACAGTCTCCTAGTGATTGGCCCAAAGTTACTTAGGTGGTATTCATGCCTAAGGATGGGACTAGAACTCACAGTCTCCTAGTGATTGGCCCAAAGTTACTTAGCTGGCTTTTATGCCTAAGGGTGGGACTAGAACTCACAGTCTCCTAGTGATTGGCCCAAAGTTACTTAGCTGGCTTTTATGTTTAGTTTAGTTTAGTTTAGTTTATTTCGAATTTATATACCGCCCTATTCTCCCAGGTGGGACTCAGGACGGTGCACAGAAAAGATAAAACCCACAACAAGTAAAACAATATAAAATGGAATTAAATAATTAAACTCTGTGCTAAAATAGTTTAAAATTATTAAAATTAATATTAAAAATTATTTGTTAATCTATCTATGGCAGGCCAGCCAGGTGGAAGAAATGTGTTTTAAGTGCCCGGCTGAAGAGGCGTAGGTCCGTGATGGTTCAGATGTCGGGGGGGAGGTCTTTCCAGAGGGCCGGACCCGCCACAGAGAAGACCCATCCCCTGGTGGTCGCCAGCCGGCATTGACCAGTAGACGGCACCCTGAGAAGGCCCTCTCTGTGGGAGCGGACAGGTCGAAGGGAGGTATGTGGTAGGATGCAGTCTCGCAGGTAACCAGGACCCGTGCCATGGAGCGCTTTAAAGATGGTAACTAACACCTTGAAGCGCACCCGGAAGACCACAGGCAGCCAGTGCAGCTCGCGCAGGAGAGGTGTTATACGGGAGTACCGAGAGACTCCCAGAATCCCCCGCATGGCCGCATTCTGCACTAAGTGGAGTCTCCGGGTGCACCGCAAGGGGAGCCCCATGTAGAGAGCATTACAGTAGTCCAGGCGGGAGGTAACGAGGGCTTGTGTGACTGTGAGTAGGGCGTCCCGGTCTAGAAAGGGGCGCAACTGGCGTATCAGGTGGACCTGATAGAAAGCCCCCATGGCCACGGCCGTCACATGGTCATCCATGGACAGCCAAGAATCCAGGAGGACACCCAAGTTGCGAGCCCTTTCCGCGGGGGCTAATGACTCGCCCCCGATAGCCAGAGATAGTACTAAATGGCTATATCGAGACACCGGAAACCACAGCCACTCGGTCTTGGACGGGTTGAGTTGGAGCTTTTTCCTCCCCATCCAGACCCGCATGGCTTCCAAACACCGGGACATTACTTCAATGTCATCGTTGGGGTGGTTAGGGGTAGAGATGTACAGCTGAGTATCATCAGCGTACTGATAGTACTCTACCCCAAAACCACGGATGATCTCGCCCAGCGACTGCATATAGGTGTTGAACAGGAGGGGCGAGAGAACAGATCCCTGCGGCACCCCACAAGTGAGGGGCCTCGAGGACAATCTCTGCCCCCCTGTCAACACAAATTGCGACCGGTCGGAGAGGTAGGAAGACAACCACCGTAATACGGTGCCTCCCATCACCAACCCCTCCAGCCGGTGCAATAATGTCTAAGGATGGGACTAGAACTCACAGTCTCCTAGTGATTGGCCCAAAGTTACTTAGCTGGCTTTTATGTCTAAGGATGGGACTAGAACTCACAGTTTCCTAGTAATTGGCCCAAAGTTACTTAGGTGGTATTCATGCCTAAGGATGGGACTAGAACTCACAGTCTCCTGATGATTGGCCCAAAGTTACTTAGTTGGCTTTTATGCCTAAGGATGGGACTAGAATTCACAGTCTCCTAGTGATTGGCCCAGAGTTACTTAGCTGGTTTTCATGCCTAAGGATGGGACTAGAACTCACAGTCTCCTAGTGATTGGCCCAAAGTTACTTAGCTGGCTTTTATGTCTAAGGATGGGACTAGAACTCACAGTCTCCTAGTGATGGGCCCAAAGTTACTTAGATGGTTTTCATGCCTAAGGATGGGACTAGAACTCACAGTCTCCTAGTAATTGGCCCAAAGTTACTTAAGTGGTATTCATGCCTAAGGATGGGACTAGAACTCACAGTCTCCTGATGATTGGCCCAAAGTTACTTAGCTGGCTTTTATGCCTAAGGATGGGACTAGAACTCACAGTCTCCTAGTAATTGGCCCAAAGTTACTTAAGTGGTATTCATGCCTAAGGATGGGACTAGAACTCACAGTCTCCTAGTGATTGGCCCAGAGTTACTTAGCTGGCTTTCATGCCTAAGGGTTGGACTAGAACTCACAGTCTCCTAGTGATTGGCCCAAAGTTACTTAGCTGACTTTTATGTCTAAGGATGGGACTAGAACTCACAGTCTCCTAGTGATGGGCCCAAAGTTACTTAGCTGGTTTTCATGCCTAAGGATGGGACTAGAACTCACAGTCTCCTAGTAATTGGCCCAAAGTTACTTAGGTGGTATTCATGCCTAAGGATGGGACTAGAACTCACAGTCTCCTGATGATTGGCCCAAAGTTACTTAGCTGGCTTTTATGCCTAAGGATGGGACTAGAATTCACAGTCTCCTAGTGATTGGCCCAGAGTTACTTAGCTGGTTTTCATGCCTAAGGATGGGACTAGAACTCACAGTCTCCTAGTGATTGGCCCAAAGTTACTTAGCTGGCTTTTATGTCTAAGGATGGGACTAGAACTCACAGTCTCCTAGTGATGGGCCCAAAGTTACTTAGATGGTTTTCATGCCTAAGGATGGGACTAGAACTCACAGTCTCCTAGTAATTGGCCCAAAGTTACTTAAGTGGTATTCATGCCTAAGGATGGGACTAGAACTCACAGTCTCCTGATGATTGGCCCAAAGTTACTTAGCTGGCTTTTATGCCTAAGGATGGGACTAGAACTCACAGTCTCCTAGTAATTGGCCCAAAGTTACTTAAGTGGTATTCATGCCTAAGGATGGGACTAGAACTCACAGTCTCCTAGTGATTGGCCCAGAGTTACTTAGCTGGCTTTCATGCCTAAGGGTTGGACTAGAACTCACAGTCTCCTAGTGATTGGCCCAAAGTTACTTAGCTGACTTTTATGTCTAAGGATGGGACTAGAACTCACAGTCTCCTAGTGATGGGCCCAAAGTTACTTAGCTGGTTTTCATGCCTAAGGATGGGACTAGAACTCACAGTCTCCTAGTAATTGGCCCAAAGTTACTTAGGTGGTATTCATGCCTAAGGATGGGACTAGAACTCACAGTCTCCTGATGATTGGCCCAAAGTTACTTAGCTGGCTTTTATGCCTAAGGATGGGACTAGAATTCACAGTCTCCTAGTGATTGGCCCAGAGTTACTTAGCTGGTTTTCATGCCTAAGGATGGGACTAGAACTCACAGTCTCCTAGTGATTGGCCCAGAGTTACTTAGCTGGCTTTCATGCCTAAGGGTTGGACTAGAACTCACAGTCTCCTAGTGATTGGCCCAAAGTTACTTAGCTGGCTTTTATGTCTAAGGATGGGGCTAGAACTCACAGTCTCCTAGTGATGGGTCCGGAGAACGCGTCCGAACCAGTTCTATCCTCTGCACCACCATCTTGATTTTCCTTTCTGCACATGTGCAGAACAATCTCCATTGAAAAAAATGCCTTTCCCCTCATTTTCTAATGTTGTGCACACACGCAGTTCTTTTTAGCTGCAAATGTGCACACATGCATTTTTTTGCGCACCGAATCGGTAGTAATGCTGGCAGGAACCCACCCGTCGGGAGCCCCTTTTCGCTGGCAGAGCAATCGGGTCACCACAGGAGCTCCTGACAAGAGTGACGTCAAGCTGGCCATGCCTACCCTGCCCCCCCCCACTTCCCTGCCCTTCCCCGCGAGGTCAAACACAACCCTGATGTGGCCCTCCATGAAATCGAGTTTGCCACCCCTGAACTAACAGGAACACGATAATCAACATTTGTAACTCGGAGTAGAACATGGGCTTTTGATAGAGTCGGTTCATACCGAGGCCTACTCGTACAGTCTAAGAATAGCTTTTAATAGGATTGAGATGAGGGCAAATCGATCTTTGATCTGAATCTCCTTTTTCTGCTCCTTTGCATTATGATTATTATTTTGCAACGCGGCTGCCCAAGACATAACAGTTCTCTCCTATCTAGATTTTTAAAAGAACATATTGCACCGATCTGTTCTTTGACGGGAAAAGCACAGCTCTTAGGCACAGAGTGCAAGTTTCACCACAGCGGTCGAAACTCAGCCTTCGGGCACTCCTAAGCAAACTGACCCTAAGTTACGACTGCAATGGAGCCCGACTGCCCATTCTGATCGTTAAGTCATAACGGTTGTAAAATGGTTCAATCATGTGAGCAGGCTAGATTCATGACTTTAGGTGGGGGTGGTAGCTCTACATGGAGCTCCCCTTGAGGTGCACCCGAAGACTTCAGCTTGTCCAGAATGCAGCCGCGCGAGCAATTATGGGAACCTCGAGGTTTGCCCATGTAACACCGCTCTTGCGCGAGCTGCATTGGCTGCCTGTCGTCTTTCAGGCGCGCTTCAAGGTGTTAGTCATCATCTTTAAAGCGCTCCATGGCTCGGGACCTAGCTATCTGCGGGATCGGATTCTGCCCCATACATCCCTGCGGCCGATTCGCTCCCACAGAGAGGGACTTCTCCGGGTGCCGTCCACTAGGCTATGCCAGCGGGCGACGCCCAGGGGAAGGGCCTTCTGGAACGACCTTCCCCCCGAAATTAGAACAACGACGGACCTCCGCTCCTTCCGTCAAAAACTGAAAACACACTTTTTCTGCCTGGCCGGCCTTGGTTAGTCCTCCGTTTACTAATTGGGTTTTTAAGGGGTTTAGCTTTTTAGTATTGTGGGTTTTTAGCGCAGGGATAAATTATTTAATTTTCTATTTTATCTATTTATGTATTTTATGTCTGTATTTTTTAATTCCCCTGTGCACTGCTCCGAGTCCCTTTGGGGAGAGGAAGCAATCTATAAATTAAATATTATTATTATTATTATTATTGTGGTCGTTAAATTTACCCATTTTTCGGCACGGTTTTGTGAAAACATGGAAAGGGCTGTTTCCCGCAAAACCGTTGTAAACCAGGATCACTGGGACACTGGCGATGTCTGTATATGGTGGCTGCTTTGTTGAGCAGCCAAAGTAGAGTCAATGACCGCTGGGGTGAGGGGACCGTCAGAACTTTGGATCCAGGTCATAAGTTCCCTTTTTTTTGAGGTAGGTTATAACTTTGAACGGTGACTAAGTGACTGGCCGTAAGTCAAGGACTCCCCATAGTACCAATTGCTTAAAAGTCACAATTCTTGATAACAATGAATAAATGAGGGGCCCTTGGTGTTGAGTTTGGTCGTTTTCTTGCAGATGTTTCATTACTCAAATTAGGTAATAACATCAGTGCCCTGATGATATCACCTAGGCTGGTAATGAAACGTCTGCAAGAAAACGATCAAACTCAGAGAGCACCAAGGATCCCCTCATTTCAAACCTGAGCTACTAATATTCTCCTTTATTGGATGAACAAGGAATCTGTCTCAGTCTAAGACAACACCTTATGCTCCACTGCACACTCACATTCAGCTGTTCTATGCGTGTGTCTCTTTTTCTAACAGGTGGCATTTCTTAAGGTAAAGGGCATTTCTACCATTTGTTTGTTTGTGTAAAATGTATAGGCATAAATTTTAATTTTTTTAACTTAAATCATTCTGATTTTATTGACTACTAGCCGTTCCCAGCCATGCGTTGCTGTGGTTAAATGGCCAACCAATCTACACCTGCACACACAAACACGTACACACAACCACCATGTAACCCCCAACCTACCTACCTACTGTATTTCTCCCTCTCTCTCTCTATCCCTCTACCTACCTACCTACTGTATTTCTCCCTCTTTCTATCCCTCTACCTACCTACCTACCTTCCTACCTACCTACTGTATTTCTCCCTCTTTCTATCCCTCTACCTACCTACCTACCTACCTACCTACCTACCTACTGTATTTCTCCCTCTTTCTATCCCTCTACCTACCTACCTTCCTACCTACCTACTGTATTTCTCTCTCTCTCTCTCTATCCCTCTACCTACCTACCTACCGTATTTCTCCCTCACTCTCTCCCTCTACCTACCTACCTACCTACCTACCTACCTACCTACCTACCTACCTACTGTATTTCTCCCTCTCTCTCTCTATCCCTCTACCTACCTACCTACTGTATTTCTCCCTCTTTCTATCCCTCTACCTACCTACCTATCTACCTACCTACCTACTGTAATTCTCCCTCTTTCTATCCCTCTACCTACCTACCTTCCTACCTACCTACTGTATTTCTCTCTCTCTCTCTATCCCTCTACCTACCTTCCTACCTACCTACTGTATTTCTCCCTCACTCTCTCCCTCTACCTACCTACCTACCTATCGCATTTCTCCCTCCCTCTCTCTATCCCTATAGCTGCCTACCTACCTACCTACTGTATTTCTCCTTGAATCTTATGGACAGAGTATTTTATGTCATAAAGGATGACATAATACCTGTGGCCCACTGCTCTCTCTGTATCCATCTACCTACCTTTTTTACATTTCCGTTGGGTGTACCTGGCACAGGTGTGATATCTACACAATCTATATATATATCATTGGTGCCGTACTTGAAAGGAACGTTGTGTGAAAATTTGGAAGCGATCGGTGCAGTACTTTCAGAGATTAGCGGTTTTGAACAAACTCTTGTTACATTTTTATTTATATAGAATATTGTGCACCACAAAAAGAGAAGAGAATGGGCAGTTAAGAAATATGATATATGGATGGATGGATGGATAGATAGATGTGTGTGCATATATACTGTACATACATACACATACATACATACATATATACATACAATTTCTTAACTGCCCATTCTCCTCTTTTTGGGTGGTACACAATATAATCAATACAATCAAAATGATTTAAATTACAAAAAATTAAAATTATCCAAAAAAAAATAACATTGTAAAATTTCAAAAGATGAAAAATTCCAAGCTGGAGTGTTAAGCATTTGTTAATACAGGATCCAATCCAGTGGTGGGTTTCAAATTTTTTAGAACCTACTCTGTAGGTGTGGCCTATTTTGTGGGCGTGGCTTGGCAGTCATGTGACAGGGTGGGAGTGGCCACATTTTAAAATGTGGTGAAACTCATTTAACAACGCTCTTGCTTAGCAACCAAAATTTTGGACTCAATTGTGATGATAAATTCTTTCTTTCTTTCTTTCTTTCTTTCTTTCTTTCTTTCTTTCTTTCTTTCTATCTTTCTATCTTTCTATCTTTCTTTCTTTCTTTCTTTCTTTCTTTCTTTCTTTCTTTCTTTTCTTCCTTCCTTCCTTCCCTCCTTCCTTCCCTTTCCTTTCCTTTCCTTTCCTTCCTGTTGTGTCACTGGCAGCGGCGGGCCAGATTTACTTCCAGGTACGCCAGTGGAACCCCCTCTCACCGGTTCTCTAAATTTCACCAACCGGCTCTTGCGAGTGCGTGCGAGCCTGCAGAAACCCACCACTGATCCAATCTGAGTCGGTCACTGGGACTGGTGGTTTTGTCTTCCAAGCTTTCAGACTTGTACTGGAGCCCATCCTGAGTTAATTTCTCTCTATTCCCTCAGGATGGGCTCCAGTACGAGTCCGAAAGCTTGGAAGACAAAACCGCCAGTCCTGGTGACTGACCCAGATTGGATCCTGCAACGTTATAGATTCGCCTTCATTTGTTGTCGATACAGTTGTGGGGGGAATTCTTATGGAGCCAACTAGCCAGGCCCACGGTTGTGTAGGCCTCTGTGTCTCCCACGCAAGGCTTCACAGCCACGCTTGTGGAAGGCTAAGCAATTTGGGTTTTTTTCCCATCTCTGCAACCACTTAGTGGACAACCATTTAAATAGGAGCTAACCGTGTGCAGCAGCTGCCAAAAAAGCCAACACAGTTCTAGGCTGCATAAACAGAGGGATAGAATCAAGATCACGTGAAGGGTTAATACCACTTTATAAGGCCTTGGTAAGGCCACACTTGGAATCCTGCATTCAGTTTTGGTCGCCACGATGTAGAAAATACGTGGAGACTCTGGAAAGAGTGCAGAGAAGAGCAACAAAGAGGATTAGGGGACTGGAGACTAAAGCATATGAAGAAGAGTTGCAGGAACTGGGTATGTCTAGTTTAATGAATAGAAGGACATGATAGCAGTCTTCCAATATTTCAGGGGTTGCCACAAAACACCTGAGTATAGAACAAGAAGCAATGGGTGGAAACTAATCAAGGAGAGTAGCAACTTAGAACTGAGAAGAAATTTCCTGACAGTTAGAACAATTAATCAGTAGAACAGAAGTTGCCTCCAGAAGTTGTGAATGCCCCAACAGTGGAAGTCTTTAAGAAGATGTTGGATAGCCTTTTGTCTGAAATGGCATAGGGCTCCTGCCTAGGCAGGGGATTGGACTAGAAGACCTCCAAGGTCCCTTCCAACTGTGCTACTGTATTGTATTGTATTGTATTGTATTGTATTGTATTGTATTGTATTGTATTGTATTGTATTGTATTGTATTGTATTGTATTGTATTGTATTGTATTGTATTGTAATGCAAAGGCAGCCTCCTTATTATAAAAATTATTATAAAAATTAGATTTTCATAAAACGCTACACAAGACCATGGATTTTAGAACCCGAGTCTATTGCATAAATATCCAAAGTTGGAATGCAAAAAGATCCATTAGAAATGACCTGCATTTGCACACTAAGCAGATTCCAAGAGCAACAGGTTTACAGATATTGCTTTGGCTTCAGAGAAATCAACTACAGGACCGGAAACAATCAAAATATGGGATTTCCTTTTGTGTTTCTAATTATGTTCTGGAACGAGAATTCTTTAATCTGTCGAGACGCAAAATTGCAG
Organism: Rhabdophis nuchalis; assembly: GCA_039707465.1. Classification (NCBI taxonomy): domain Eukaryota; kingdom Metazoa; phylum Chordata; class Lepidosauria; order Squamata; family Natricidae; genus Rhabdophis; species Rhabdophis nuchalis. The sequence continues at coordinate 398,173,653 of CM077643.1, read as the reverse complement.
ATTTCCTTCCTTTTGGCCAACTTAACCTTCTAGTTAGTATACAAGAAATCTCCAATCTTTGAAGTTTTGTGAAACCTACACTACCCTAAATATTAAAGGAAATGGGAAGAACGGGTGTGTGCGTGTGTGTTTGTGTGAAACCTGTTTTTCACACTTAACAGCCGTTGCAATGTGATTCGGACATTTGGCAAGTGGTTCATATTTATGACAGTTGCCATGTCCTGGGATCATGTCAACACCAAGCAGAGTCAATGTGGAAGCCAGATTCACTTAACAATTGTGTTTGTATGTATGCATGCATGTATGTATGCATTATTTGTTTGTTTATTATGAAATTTATTTGCCGCCCATCTCATATCCAGCGACGGTTACTAATGGCACAATTGCAGTGATTCACTTAACGACTGTGGTGAGAAAGGTCGTAAACTGGGGCAAAACTCACTTAACAATTGTCTTGCTTAGTAACAGAAATGTTGGGCTCAATTGGGGTCATAAGCAGAGGATTACCTGCACAAAGAAAATGTACTTCCTGTGGGTTAGACTTTGAATTCCACTCCAGAGCTGATATTTTTCTACTACCTGGATTAAGACATAATATCTGAGGAAATTCCCTGCAGGATAAAGACCAACAATGATTGCATTTCTGCTTTTTCATCTAAGACTAGAAACGGAAGATATATATTTTTTTGTAGATTTTCTTTTCAACCACGATTCTGACACACACAGACATGCACCATCGACTCTATACTATACAACTTCCGGTTGGTTTGGATTTACAACTTTGCAAATAAATTGTTCCCCTTTAAAAAAAAAATCACAAGTATTTGTGTATCTTTCTGTTGATGATTTATAGAAATAAATTAATAACAGCCAGAGTCCCACGTGCTGGAGGTTTATACGGTGCAGTTCAAGTATACAAGAGAAAGATTTACTTCTTAAACACTTACTTGTAAGCAGGCAATTAGCCAAGTTACTCAAAGCCAAACATAAAGATATACGGCTTTGGATTTTCGGATGTTGAAAGATACAGGCTGGGTTAATTAAGTAAACCCCGGTTGAATTAACTATGGGAAAGCATTGTACAGGCAGTCCTCAATGTACGACCAAAATTTATGTTGTTAGGTGAGACATGTTAAGTGCTTTTGCCACCTTTTACAACTTTTCTCACATTTGTTAAGTGAATCACTGCAGTTCTTAAATTAGTCACATGGTTGTTAAGTGAATCCCCCCCATTGACTTTGCTTGTCAGAAGGTCGCAAAAGGGGATCGCACGATCCCGGGACACGGCAACCGTCATTAATGCGAGTCAATTGTCAACCGTCTGAATGTAAATCACGTGACCGTGGGGATGCTGCAACAGTCATAAGTATGAAAAATAAGTCATTAGTCACTTTTTTCACTGCCGTTGTAACTTTGAACAGTCACTAAATAAACGATTGTAAGTCGAGGACTACCTGTACTGCTTTATAAAGCCTTAGTAAGATCATGCTTTAGAATACTGCATCCAGTTTTGGTCACCATACTATCAAAAAGATGTGGAGACTCTAGAAAGAGTGCAGAGAAGAACAACAAAGATGATTAGGAGACTGGAGGCTGAAACATACGAAGAACGGTTACAGGAATTGGGTTATGTCTAGTCTAGTGAAAAGAAGGACCAGGTGTGATACGATAGCAGTCTTCCAATATTTAAGGGGCTGCCACAAAAAGGCAATCAATCTATTCTCCCGAGCGCCAGAAGGCACAACAAGAAACAATGGATGGAAATTAATCAAGGAGAGAAACAACCTAGAACTAAGGAGAAATTTCCTAACATTGAGAACAATTAACCAATAGAACGATTTACCTGCAGAAGTTGTGAGTGCTCCATCACTGGAGGCTTTTAAAAAGAGACTGCAATGGGATTAAAATAAATGCATATTTTATTATGTTTTAGTTTGCTCATTTTTGCTCATTGAGTTTGTTGGCCAAAAAATAAGCTCTAATAATCCCTGCTGAAGCTGCCAGAGGAAGTAAATGCTTCTGCAGAGGTACATCTTGTTTAACTACAGGAAAGTCTTTAACAGATTGTTAGTTTGATTTTTATTTATCCCCCACCCCTATTCTTCAGCTTTCCACCCATTATATAATATTTATCCCTTTGTAACAGGGATAAATATAAACGTTCATTATAGGAAGAATCAAAACAAAATAAGACAAAAAAAGGGGATTTCGAGGTAAAGAGGAATTTCAAGATAGATGAAATACAATAGATTATTAATCCTTTGCACATATCAAAGGCCAGGGTTAAGATTTCAAAACGGGTTTAGGATCCATCCCTTTAAATATTTTTGGCTTTAAAAGGCAACCCCAATTGGATTTTTAAGTCTAAATAAAATAAATAAATAAATAAATAAATGGTTTATAAGTCTAAATAAAATAAATAAATAAAATAAATAAATAAATAATTTTTTTTCATGGAATTTCTTTGCACGGGTTAATAAAGCAGAAATATTCTTCAAACGAATGCATGAAATCCAGATTAGTTACAGTGAAACAATTGGGTAGATTTAATTAAATCAAGTGCAATTAGTTATTTTATTCTAAACCGGTGACCCACGATTTCCCACTTTTAAGGAAGCACAACCTAACCAGCTGGGTTCATGCAACTCATTAAGCCACAAGAAGACAAACCAAGCTTTACAAAATAATAATAATAAATAAATAAAGCAAAAGGTAGCCAAAGCTGCACACCTGGGGCCAACCGCACCTGGCTGAAACTTTTTGTGACCACCACCAACTCGAAGATTTAACTAGATTGACCTCTCTGAAGGTTCTCCATTCTTACTACCCTGGGTTGCAGACTGTCCTGTACAAACAAAATACTCCAGTCGCTTTGATCTCAATGGGGTTTGCTTTTGAGTTGACCTACCTAAAGGTGTGCTGAAAGGTACAGAGGCTGCCAGAGAACCCTTGGGAAGAAAGGGAAGGAAAGCCAGCCAGGTAAATAAAGGTTAGAGAGTTCATCAGTGGCTGCAAAAACCAACCTTCTCCCCCCCCCAAAAAAAGACAAAAAAAAACCCCTTTTCCACCCCATCAGCAACGCTACCTCTATTCAAGAAATCAAACCTCGTGGAATTAAAACCACAGCAGAAAAGGAAGCTGAGGTTTCCAAGATTCTTTGCATTACTTTGCGGGTTGGGGGGGGGAAGGGCGCTTCCCACCTCGCCGCGGATCGCGTCGGGCGGATGGGTGCTGTAGTCCCAAACCACACAGACGTTTCTCCAGTTATTCCAATCCCGAAAAGCTGTGGCAAATCCGAGTGATCTTGAAAGTCGTATTGGGGATGGTGGGTTTTCTTTCTTTCTTTTTTTTTTGAAACTTTAAAGGGCGCAAACGGAAGAAATGAGGTTTGTCTGTGTGTGTGTGTGTGTGTGTGTGTGTGTGTGTGTGTGTGTGTGTGTGTGTGTCTGTCTGTCTGTCTGTCTGTCTGTCGGGACTGTGGAGCGTCCTTTTCAAAAAAAATTCACTTAGGAAGTCCTAGAAAATTCCAAGGGGCCTTTCCAAACGAGATATGTATGTATGTATGTATGTATGTATGTATGTATGTATGTATGTATGTATGTATGTATGTATGTATGTATGTATGTATATTTGATGCAAGCTAAATAGCTTGAAATAGATCTATACTAGTCTCCCTCTATTTATTTATCAGCACAAACGTAACACACACACACACACACACACACATATATATATACATACATACATACATACATACATACATACATACATACATACATACATACATACATATATGCATGCAAGTAAACTTCCTTATATATAAATAGTCCGTGCCCTCCCGCCGGTTAAGGTGCTTGGGCTAATCCGGAGGAAACCGGATTGAGAAGGGGGTTTACTTGTTTTTCTTATTCTTATTCTTATTCTTATTTAATTCTCTCCTCTACTCATCAATCTTTCCCCCCTCCAACGAATGGCTTTGAGGCGTTAAAATCAGATCATTTTTCCCCCTCCGGGGAATAAAAGTTTTATCTAACTTTTTAACGATTAGGCCATCTCCACTGAATAAACCGATTTGAGACGGACAGACAGAGAGACAGAGACAACCAGAGAGGGAGGGAGGGAGACCTGTTGAAGGAGAAGCGATTGTGAACAAAAAACTACCGCAATTCAAAATGTTTCTACAGCCCTTCAGAACAGACGGAGAAGGAAGAACTTGGCGCAGTCAATGCACTGTCCATAAACTATGTAGGTTTATATTGGAAAAAATAAAAATATTTTTTTTTTAGAAAAAAAGAACAGACGGAGGAGGAATACCGATAAAGGGAATATATGTACCGCCGAGTTGAAACGAGGGGTATGTGTGTGATCCTTGGGGTTTTCTGCGCTGGTTTCCCGGCAGACCTTTTAATTTCCCAAACTAGGGGTAGCACGGATGACCTCGTTTGGGGTAACGAAACGCCTGCAAGGAAACCACCAAGCTCAGAGGGCACCAAGGGGAAGGAATGAGAATAAGGAGACTAGGTAGAAACAATTATCAGTCAGAGTTGGAAGGGACCTTGGAGGTCATCTAGTCCAACCCCCCTGCTCACGCAGGAGACCTGCACTAGGGACTCGAACCGCCGAGCTGCCGACCTTTCTGCTCGACATTAATTCATCGGGTTAATTAATTCATCTGATCGGGATTAGATTTGGCATTTTTAATAATAATAATAATAACAACAACAATCCCCCTCTCAAGTCCTTCCCAAGGATTTAGGAGATAGGTTGGGCAAAGCCTACCCTAAGCTATTCAGAAGACCCTTCTTATGGCCAAGGCTGTGTGTTCAATTCCGACCCGGAACAACGGAGAGACTGGCGCGCTTATTCGCTGTCCTCCTCCGGTTGGCACCGCTTCCAGGCTCCGGCCTGGGGGTGGGGGTAATCCCTCAATCGAAAGCCCTCGAAGCTGGCCCGTTCAAGGCCTGCGACAGGATCGCGGTGGCAGAGGCACAGCCCACCCAGCCGAGGAAAAACTCCCGAATAGACACGCTGGCTTCCCCCTTTTCTCTAGGCTGGTCGCGATCCTGCCCGGGTTTGCGCTTCAAGCGCTCCCTCATTTCCTCCCCCCCCCCCAATCAAAATGTGAGGCCTCCCCAAGTCCCAAAGGCAAACGCGATAGGAAGAAGGCGCCAAGAACGAAGAAGACGGGCGGTTCAAGAAAAGCGAAATAAGAGCTGACTAAAAAGCCAGTTTCGATCCTAAACAAGCCCCCCCCCCCTTGGGAAAAAAATAATAATACCCCCTTCCCCATTGCAAACTAGTTTCGGAAAATAATCAGGCTCTGAAAGTTTTAAAACCCACTTTAGAACGAATTCGGCACGTTTCTGGAAAAGCTCAACCTTTCTTTATAAAAAAAAAAAAAAGCATTTCATTTCTCTTATAAATTGCTGAATCCTAAAGAGCCCCTCTTAGCTTTTTCCATTTCATTTCTTCGTGGGAAAACTTTGAGAGATTCGTTCGGCTTTTTCCTCCATCTTCGTACCCCAATAAATTATTTTAAATCCTTAGTAAATAAGACCCACCTGGACACGTTCCTATAGAGAGATGCGACAAGTTACCTTTCGTTTTCGGGGAGGGGGGAACCCCCACACAAAAAAGGCCCCCAAAACGCCATACATTTTTATTTTTTTTATTTTTTGAACCGGCGGCTTCCTTATAAAACTGACTCGAAGAAACAGGACCAGAAACCTCAGCCTCAGTCTTTAAACTGAGCGGGCAGGTTAATAAATAGCCGTTTATTTAGTTGATATTTTGAGAGAGAGAGAGAGAGAGAGAGAGAGAGAGAGAGAGAGAGAGAGAGAGAGAGAGAGAGAGAGAGAGAGAGAGAGAGAGAGAGAGAGAGAGAGAGAGAGAGAGAGAGAAGGACGGGCGGAAAAGCGCCGTAAAAAAACCGACGAGGGATAATTAGTAACCAACTTGTCAAAAGCCCTTTGACTCTTTAAGTTGGAAGACACGCATGTAGCATTTTTACACACTCAGACACAGAGGCGCGGGGACACACGTGTTTAGGACCTCAACGAACGAGAGACAGACAGACAGAGGAAGAATGGAAGAGAATGAGAGAAAGAATGAAAGAGAAAAAGAGAGAGAAAGAGAGAGAGAGAGAAAATGAAAGAAAGAGAATGAGAGAGAATGAGAGAGAGAGAGAATGAAAGAGAGAATGAGAGAGAACGAGAGAGAGAGGGGGAGAGAGAGAATGAGAGAGAGAGAATGAGGGAGAGAAAATGAGAGAGAGAGAGAATGAAAGAGAGAATGAGAGAGAGAGAGAATGAAAGAGAGAATGAGAGAGAGTGTTTTCGTATTGGTGAAACAACAGCTGATGAAAGTTTTTAACTGGACAAAAGGTATTAGAAGGAGGGAGAAAAAATACTCTTAGGAATTGAAAAGGTTTGCCCGGAGTTAATTATTGCTAGATTCTTTTTCATCAAATTCACACCTTTCCCTCCACAAAGCCTATCTCTAGAAATGGATCGGTAAAGGATATTACTATTACCTACTACGGCACTACTACTACTATTACTACTACTACTCTGGACACAACGATTCTTGGCATCTTGACTGGAGGCGATATTTGGGGTGGCGGGAAGAGAACTACACATATGCCTCAATATGTTCCCCCTCTTCCCCCTCCCCTTTTATATCAATGTAAATTGATTCATTATTTTTATACCAGGGAAGCCCATAATTCCAATAATCGGAATCGTGTGGGAATGCAAACTAATGTCAATAGAAGAAAATATTTGTAGCTCAGGCTTGAAATAAAGGAGTATTGAGCTTGGTTGTTTTCTTGACCAAGCTAAGCATCACCATCAACGCTAAAAAGGAATGGGGTTCGATCTCATTATGTTGTAGCACTGATGATGTTACCTAGTTCGGGTCCTGAAACGTCTGCAGGAAAACAGCCCAGCTCACAGTGCGCCAAAGTCCCGTCCCCCGTCCCCACGCAAACTAATTCTCCCTTAGTTTTATACTTTTAACAGTTATTTGAACGAAAAAGGTAATGCTGCTTGAGCTTCCATCTGATGCCCACTTCCCAGCTATTCGTTCCTTAGAGAGTGTGCAATAATCACACACTCATCGGAGGATATTACAAAATTAAACCGCCTCGCACACTCGGCCTAATAACATCTGAGTAGAGCTTTAGGGACGTCTGAATTGTACGGCGATTATAAATTATAAACGCGTGTCAAAGCCTCAGCAACCAACCGTGTTCGCACGTGTTAGGTCTGAACGGTAGAATAAGGCGAGGTTGCTTTTCGCCAGTCTCAAGATTGATCGGGGCTCGAGGGGGGGGGGTATAAATTAGTAGTACACCCCCCTCCCCAAAGTGGCCAAAATCAGTTCGGCTCATGTTTGCGTGGTTCTGTAGCATGGATTGTTTAATTTGCACGTTTCTCCACCGACTTTATTCATTGGTATAAAAGATTGTAGCATGGAACTTTTATGCATGTCTGCATAGACAGGCACAGAAAAGAGGTATTTCCCGCCTATATTTCAAACCTTGATTCCAAGGCTGTCCCCTCCACTTATTTGATCTTTACTTTAGATAATTGTTACAGTTCCTAATGGGATTTTTGTCTCAAGATAACAATAGGGGGAAAAAATTCTAAGCTTAGGTTAAACGAAAATGAAAGAAAAAATATATACAGCCGAACTCCGCAAAAAAAATTTAAAGGAAAGGAACCACTTTAAATTTTAAAGAGTTTAAAATAATTTCAGCGTTCATTCTGCAAAACTGTATTTTGCCCCCACATTCCTCGCTTTTTCCTTACAAAGACTCTTTTGCTCCCGTTTAGTAAAATGAAAATAAAAGCAAAGCAAAAAATAATAATAATCTTGATAGTGTGATCTATTTCTAGCGCTCCTGCATTCTGAATTTTGTTATTTAAACCAACTCCTGGTGTTTACCGTTAGGGAACCTGAAAAGCGCCACGTTCTCTGTTAGGGGACAGTTGCAATCCCTCAAATCCCTTCCCTATAAATACTTAAAAGGATTGCGCTACTCCCGAGAGACCAAAAAAAACACCCTGATTTCATTTTGCTGGGATTATTTTAATCAGTTAAAAAAAAAGACATTTATCTCCGCGCTATGTACTTTTTTTTTAACTGGCGCTTGTCCTTGATTATTGGGTGTACGAATGAGAGATAAAAATCGATTGAAAACTCTCACGTGGCTCGCTCATCCTCCCCCCCCCCCCGCAGCACAACAAGGGAGGGGGGGGAACGGACAGCGGACAAAGTTGTGTAAACGAATTGTGTACATTTGTATTACACACGCAGGCAAACACAGAGAGAGTCATTCATTCTTTTAAGGGAAAGACGCAAAGCAAGAGGTGTGGGGAGAAACAAACCTGAAAGGTATAATAAGAATAATAAGAATAAGAATAATGAGAAGGAGAAGGAGAAGAAGAAGGAGAAGAAGAAGGAGAAGAATGTGCAATACCTAAAGGGCTACCTCGCTATTTAGAAATTCTAAATTTATCAGACTTGAACATTCTGATTCTACAAAAAACCACCCTACTTGGAACAGCTTATATCCTCCGACGTTACCTTAACAGTTCCTAGGTCCTTGGTTAGGACTCGAGCTGTTAAGCTACTAACCAGCCCCAAAGGCTGGAATCTCACCAAAGATTTAATAATAATAATAATAATAATAATAATAATAATAATAATAATAATAATAATAATAATAATAATAATAATAATAATAATAATAATAATAATAATAATAATAATAAATGTTCAGTTGGCTGAGTTTCATGCTTAATGAATAAAGTAAATGATATTTTTTTAAAAATAAACCCGCAGTATTATTTTGCGAGGGGTGGCCAACCCGAGGCGAGGAAGGCGGGGAAAACGCACCTTTGCAAAACGAGGCCGTGCATTCAGTCGCCGGAACATTCTATCCAGTGTGACCGGAACGTTCTATTCCTTTTATCCCAACGTTCTATTCCGAACGTTCCACTCCGAACGTTCCATCCCTCTTTCGGACAAGCTCCCATCACTTTTCCCCCGAACTCCGCGCGCTTGCGGGTGGGGGGCACTGGCTCTACGGCACCCTCTTCCGCAGCCTCCCCTCCACCTCCTCCTCCTCCTCCTTACTTACCTGATCATCCTCTCCACTTCGGCCCTCTGCTCCACCGCCTCCTCGGTGTTGAGCGCCTGCAACTCCCGGAGGATCTGCGGGGTGTCGAAGTCGTCCCCGTCGTCCGACCCCTCGTCTCCCGACAGCCGGCCTTTGCTGTGCCCGTTGGTCAGGGTGTGGAAGATGGGCTTGCTGTCCTGCTCCGTCCCTCCGCCGCCGCCGCCGTCGCTGGGCGACAGCTGCAAGTTTTCCAGTTTCACCCCGTAGCGGCCCCCCGCGACCGCCGGAGCGTCGGTGCTGCTGGGCGAAGGCATCAGTTCCTCCAGCGCTTGGATCAGGACCTCTTTGGTGACACCGGAGGTGAGCAGAGCGTTGAGGAGCTCGTGTTGTAAAGCGCTGAGTTTGGACACCATTTTAAGCCCAGGAGGGAGGGAAGGAGGGAAAGGAAGAGAGAGAGGGTGAGGGAGAAAGAGGGAGAGAGGGAGAGGGAGGAAGGGAGGGAGAGGAAGAGAAAGAGAGGGAGAGACAGACAGACAGAGAGGGGGAGTCAGAGAGAGAGAGTCAGAGAGGGAGAGACAGACAGAGACAGAGAGAGAGAGAAAAGACACACACAGAGAGAGAAAGAGAGTGACAGAGAAACAGAGACACAAACAGAGAGAGACACAGGCAGAAAGAAAGAAAGAAAGAAAGAAAGAAAGAAAGAAAGAAAGAAAGAAGAAACAGAGAGAGAGAGAAAAGAAAAGAAAAAGAAAGAAAAGAAAAGAGAAGAGAAGAAAAGAAAAGGGGGAGGAGGAAGGCTAGGGAAAGGGGGAAGGAAACCCCTCCTCAAAAAAAAACACCCCAACCTCCCTCCCCAAAGCCCAGCGATCGCCTTGCAACGGGGAGCCCTTAGAGCTCTCTTCGGCTGACACCTGTTTCTGCGGCGGGCTCCGCGGTGCAAAATGCCACGGCGGGGCCTCCCTACTACTACTCCCTCTTGTTGCTCTCCACGTTAGGCCATATAAGATATGCAAATGAAGTGGGCAGGCGGGGGGGGAGCCCTCCGCGCAGGATGCAAATGACGGGCGTTGGGGGGGGGGGAGAGAGAGAGAGAGAGAAAGCGGACGGGAGGGGAGGACGCAGACGGCCGCGGGAGGGGGCGTCCAGACTCGCTTCCTTCGCCCCGGCGGGATGAGGATCCACAGCCATTTAGGTCAGAAGGGGAAGGGTGGGTGGGGGGTTGGGGGGTGAGGTTGTCCCTCGAGATGGCCGGGGTCCACACACACCCCTCCCCTCCTTCCTTCCTTCCTTCTTCGCTGCACTTTGAACCTGTTTAAAGGCAGTCGGTTTGGGAATTGAGGAGGGGGGCGCCTCTCGCCAGGCCTGGGCGTCTGGATTCGCCTGTACGACGAATTTTGGCTGGCCAGAAGAAGGGAAGGGGGGCGGCGACCCCAGAAACCCCATAGATAGATAGATAGATAGATAGATAGATAGATAGATAGATAGATAGATAGATAGATAGATAGATAGATAGATAGATAGATAGATAGATAGATAGATAGATAGATAGATAGAGTTGGAAGGGACCTTACAGGTCATCTAGTCCAACCCCCTGCCTAAGCAGGAGACCCTACATCTGCCTCTACCTAGGATCGAACTCACAACCTCCTGTTTGTTCGAACTCACAACCTCCTGTTTGTGAGGCAAGAGCTCTACCTCTAGGCCACAGACAGACTTTATAAAATTGCCGCCCCCCCCCCTTTTCATCAGAGGCAAAGATTTCGGGATTCTTTCCTTCTGCCCCCCCCCCTCCCTTAAAATAAAAACGAATTCGAACCACCCTGCCAGGGAATAAAATCAACTTCGATTCTTTTAATCAATTGCTGGATCGATTCCATCCGAGGTCGGTTCGCCAGGCGAGAGGGCTGCTCCAAACGGTTTGAAACGGGGAGAGAGCTGGTTGAATTTCCCCGCAAGCCTTTATTCCTCTCCGCCTGCCCGTTTTCGCCCCCTCCCTTTCCCATTGCTTTCCCACTATTCCCAGTTTGAAACACCCACCCGTCCACCCCCCACGGGCTTGGGTAAAATTGGAGAGGGATCTTTCCCCCCCCCACCCCCGTTTGATTTATTTATTTTTAATGTGCTCTTTTTTCAGTTTCCTGGGGGCGGGGAAATCGAGGGTTAGATTTAATTCGATCAGATCAAGAATCGAATATCCTGGTCTGATATATTTGTCCTACAGATGGAAACTTTGAACTAGGGTGAATCATAGGGTGAATCATGATTGCCAAGATCCCAGATTTTATTTACTGGATCTTTGCATCCTTGAGCTTTTTCTCCTTATCTAGGTTGATCTGATCTGATCTTTTCCTTTCCTTTCCTTTCCTTTCCATTCCTTTTCAAAAGTAGAGAATGGATCTAAGGGGTACCATTCTAAAATTAAAATTACTCAGGAATTACGCAGATAGGAATTAAATGACTCAGAAGTCAGGGAGCGTAACATGTTCCCTTTTTCTCTTTAACACTTTTTATTATTTCGGGGGTGTAGAAAAATATTTCTTCATTGGGGGGGGGGGGAATCCCCAAAATCTCAGTTTAGCCGATTTTAATATTAATCTTCCCGGTTTCTTCTTTTTTTTCCATAAATATTTCAGCTCACCGCCTGTTTACCTTGTTAAAGGTTTATTGAAATGGTGGGGACGGAAATCCCTCTGAAGTCGTTTTTTGGAGTAAATGAGAACAAGATGAAACGAGGTTAAAAAAAAATTCCTGTGTTGGTTTACCTGAAAATTCGTCCCATTGCATGTGGCAGAACTGAATGTGAGCTCAGTACACATATTTTTTCTCCTATTGAAATCAGCAAAACACAAAGTTTGTTCCAAAGCCACTTTGTGTTTGTTCCAAAGCCACTTGGTTTCAGTAGGTCCCCTTGAAATTCAAGGGGTGTGTATGTGTAGAGGGGCATTACGCTTAAAATAGTTCAGCTTTGATTGGACCCTGGGTTTTAATTTGGGATTTTCTTCGTTCTTGAATTGAGTGGCATCAAAACCCTGATTATTCTTAAATTGTTGTTATGGGCATTGACAATCCTTTTTGTTCACTTTCAGCTGCTTATCTAGAAAACAAGGATACATTTAAAAAAAAAACACCAAACCAGCCTTCCATGTGGCCACGGATGGCAGGGTCATGCTGAGGGGGTGAAGAGGCGTTGGGCATGCCTAACAGGTTCACCGCAACATGTGAACGGCTGCCAAGCTACTTTTTAAAAGTTGTGTACAGACTTTACTTTCATCTCGGAAGCCACTGGGGGGGGGGGGAAATACTTCCTTGAAAGCAAATTGGGCTGCAGGTCTAGAAAACCAAATGTTACACGTTGAGCAGCAATCTTTTTAGCTGATGCATGTAATAGACGGGATATGTAAATGGGTATAATATGCAACATTAAAGGAAGGATCTCCAACCTTAGTGACTTTATGACTTGTGGACTTCAACTCCCAGAATTCTTCAGCCAGCTCAGAGGAATATACAATATATAACATTGTGTGTATGTTTGTGTGTGTGTGTGTGTGTGTGTGATGTCAAAGCACCTGGTACACCCAAATATGGGAGAGAGAGCAGCCCAGATTCAAATCCCAGTAAGGAATTACTGGGATTACTGGGAAACACATCTTTTCTGCTTGGCCGGCCTAGGGTAGTCTCTCTCTATGGGGTTTTAGTTGTTTTAACTGGGAATTTTAGTATGTTAATGGGGTATTTTAGCACAGGTATATGTTTAATTTGTTTTTAATGTGTTTGTATATTTATTGTTTTAGTTTTCCCTGTGCACCGCTCCGAGTCCCTATGGGGAGAGGAGCGGTCAACAAATTAAAATAATAATAATTATTATTATTATTATTATTATTATTATTATTATTATTATTATTATTATTATTATTATTATTATTATTATGGCTAGCTGATGAGAGCTAAATAGCTTGAAATAGATCTATACTATCTCCCTTTATTTATTTATCAGCACAAATGCAACACAAATATATATAAAACATCCTGGACAGTTTGGTCTAGTAGTTAAGGTACCAGGCTAAAAAGCAGGAGGTCATGTGTTCAAGTTCTGCCTTAGCTATGAAAGCCACCTGGGTGACTTTGCCCCAGCCACCAGGTGATGGAGAGTTCAAGTATCGCCTTAGACATGAAAGCCAATTGGGTGACTTTGGGCCAATCACTCTCTCTCAGCCCAGCTCACTTCACAGAGTCAAAGTAGGAAGTTGTGTTGGATATGTTTGCCGCTTTAGGTTATTTGTAAAAATAATAAAGGTGGGAAATTAACTAATCCACCAACCAACCAACCAACTACATAAATACATAAATAAACAATCAATCTATTTTTTATTTTTCTCAAGAAATCTAATGGGTGACTCCATGAATTCACCAGGAAGAGACTTCAGATCAGAAGCTTACAAACATTTACAGTTAACAAGGCATCAGATATTAATTGAGAAAGCCAAAGAAAAATGTTTATTGTTTAAATACAAGAATTTGCCAACAAGAAAAACAGCGAACAAAGATGTACTGATTGAATATCTCTTTTAGCATTAAAGGCCCTGTGTTTTTTTCTACACATAAAAAGCCTACACCCCTGCTCCCCGCTTCTGTGTGGTTATTGTAATGGGGAGGGGATGTTTGCGCATTTTTATTGCAATCAGGTGTACTAATTGAGGGAATAAATGTTTTTCACCTCAGTGGTTGGGTTCACACAACCTGTTAAGCTAGGTTAAGGTAAGGCTCAGTTGTTTGTAGTGTAGCCATTGCCTTCACCTGTTATGGCCATCCCGTCCTCACGCTGACCTATACTACAGTTTATCGCTGTGTTTTGTAAACTTAGGTTTAACGATAAGCGTGTTGCGTGAACTCACAGTCAGATCTTATGCTTCTGAAACACCTTGGATCAATTCCTTTGAAAGAATTAGAATCTGAGTAAGAAAGACTAAGGGATGTGGTGGCTCAGTGACTAAGCTTGAAAGGTCGGCAGTTCAGCGGTTCGAATCCCTAGCGCTGCATAACAGAGTGAGCTCCCGTTACTTGTCCCAGCTTCTGCCAACCTAGCGGTTCGAAAGCATGTAAAAATGCAAGTAGAAAAATAGGAAAACCACCTTTGGTGGGAAGGTAATAGTGTTACGTGCGCCTTTGGCGTTCAGTTCATGCCGGCCACATGACCACAGAGACGTCTTCGGACAGCGCTGGCTCTTCGGTTTTGAAACTGAGATGGCAATGGCATCCATTCCCTGAACTGGTCATATTTAGATATTATTTTTCGCTACCTGATCACATCCCAATCAAGCTGTGTTTGTGGCTAACCTGGAAAAAGTTCCAAAAATGGCAATTGGTAAAGAGTCAGGATTAAGGAAAAGGTACAAAGAATGCAGGATTCTAACCCTATTTCTATTCTGGGCGCAGTCTGAAATGGTTAGTGCTAACCTTTAAACCCCCAATAGGTTAGGGCTTGTTTAGGCTTGTGTTTCTCAACCTTGGCAGATGGAAGATGTGTGGACTTCAACTCCCAGAATTCCTCAGTCATGACTGGACCACCACTGCTGGAAAGTGTGTTTTCTCCTCTTCCCAACACCTGTAGTTCCCAGAGATATTTAGAAAAAGAAATATCCAAGCCATATACTTAGCCTTTGATTGAAAGGCACTTAATTTTGGAAAGAAGATTCAATTTGCCAAGTGTAGAATTGAAAAGGGATTGGTTTATTTTCTTTTTTCTTCTCTTCTTCCTTCCTTTTCTTTCTTTCTTTTCTTCCTTCTTTCCTTTCTTTCTTTCCACTTTCCTCCCTCCCTTCATTTTTCCTTTTCTTTCCTTACTTCCATCATGCCCTCCTTCTTCATTCCCATCTCCTTCCTTCCTTTCTCTTTCTTCCTGCCTTTCTTTCTTTCTCATTCTTTCTCTTTCCTTCTTCCTGCCTTTCTTTCTTTTTTCTTTCTTTCTTTTGCTTCTTTCCCTTTTTCCTAGTTTCCTTTTTTTCTTCTTTCCCTTCTTTCCTTCTTTCTTTCCTTCCTTTCTTTCCCTAATTTTCTTTTTTCTTCCTCCTCTCTTCTTTCTTCATCCCTATCTCCCTCCATCCCTCCTTCCCTCCTCCCTCTCTCTCTCCATCCTTCCCTCCCCCTCCCCCTTCCATCTTTCTTTCTCCCTCCCTCTCTCTTTCTTTCTCTCTCTTTCTTTCTTGCCAGAGATCCCTGAAAAGGTTTCAAAGCCATCAATGAATTTCTGCTGGGTTCAGGTATGTTTACTCACCTAGCCTAAAAGGGGAAAACATTATGCGGGCATAGCTATTTCAAGGCCAACTCAACAGAGCAAAGAATCTGAATGGGATTGTTTAAATGCTTTCCAGTCTTAATTTCGGCTTTATCTGAAGGCAGGGACCAGGGTACGAAGTGGTGGGAAGAAAGGAAGCCATCTCGCGTAGCAGGGACTGGCCGTGAATCTTGACACTGCAAGTCTGTTTTCTCCCAGAAAGGAAGTTTTTAACTCCACAGAACGAACAGTCAACGCTTCAAGGCAGAATGACATGAAAAGCAAATTCAAAAATGATTGTTTGAAAAGGATGTTGTGGTTTGTGGTCAGCACAATTCTAGAAACGCGCTGAGACTCTAGGGAAGAGTGCAGAGAAGAGCAACAAAGAGGATTAAGGGACTGGAGGATGAACCACATGAAGAATAGTTGCGGGAACCAGGTATGTCTATTGTCTAATGAAGGGAAGGATTAGGGGTGACATGATAGCAGTCTTCCAATATTTGAGGGGCTGCCACAAAGAAGAGAGGGGAGTCAACCTATTCTCCATTAGAAAACCTCCATGCTTCCTGCTATTCTACGTTCTATCATTAAAGAAACTTTCCTGTCAATGTGACATGGGGAAGCACTCAATTGAAAGAATGTCGAGGGGGGGATGGAAAGTAATGTAGGTAGTTAGCACTAGAAAAATGAGATATTTTATTTTATGCACCTACCTGCATCCGAAAAGGGCCGTGTGGGGAGTCTTGGCAGGGGAGGGGTGGGCAGGGCCAGCCAGGAGTGCACAGAATCTTAGCTAGAGGTTCTCTTGAAGCCCAGCGAACCCCCAGCAGCCTTCCCCTGGATGGATGGATGGATGGATGGATGGATGGATGGATGGATGGATGATAGAAAGATAGAAAGATAGAAAGAGAAAGATGATAGATAGCTAGATAGATAGCTAGATAGATAGATAGATAGAGATAGATAGATAGATAGATAGATAGATAGATAGATAGATAGATAGGTGATCGAAAGATAGAAAGAAAGATAGATGATAGAGAAAAATAGATAGATGATAGAAAAATAGATGAGAGAGAGAGAAAGATAGGTAGATGATAGAAAGAAAGATGATAGATAGATAGATAGATAGATAGAAAGAGAGATAGATAGATAGATATAGATAGATAGATGATAGAAAGAAAGATAGATAGATAGATAGATAGATGATCGAAAGATAGAAAGAAAGAGATGATAGAGAAAAATAAATAGAAAAATAGATGAGAGAGAGAGAGAAAGATAGGTAGATAGATGATAGAAAGAAAGATGATAGATAGATAGATAGATAGATAGATAGATAGATAGATAGATGATCGAAAGATAGAAAGAAAGAGATGATAGAGAAAAATAGATAGATAGAAAAATAGATGAGAGAGAGAGAGAAAGATAGGTAGATAGATGATAGAAAGAAAGAAAGATGATAGATAGATAGATAGATAGATAGATAGATAGATAGATAGATAGATAGATAGATAGATAGATAGATAGATAGTTGAAAGACAGACAGACAGCTTTACCCAAGTCTTGATTTCTGGCGATTTCACAGAGATTTTTGCATTGATTTCTGGACAAAAGGAATAAATCTGTTTTAGCCATTCCTCCTGCCATGATGGGCTTTCAACTTCCCAGTCTAGCCCAAAACTTTTAATCTCCTTGGAGCCTTTGAATGCTTACTCTTGTCTAGCGAGATATTCCAACAGATGAGAAGTCACAACAAGCCATGGTGACTCAGCCACAGCTCTGAATTCTTCACCGTGTCACATGCAATATGTTTATCAAATTTAAGAGGAATACAGGTTAGGCTAGGATACTGGAATTCTAGTCCCACATTTTTAGGCATGAAAGCTGGCTGGGAGACTTTGGGCTAAACGCCAGTAGTCTGTGAGTTCTAGTTCCACTTTAGGCATGAAAGCCGGCTGGGAGACTTTGGGCTAAACACCAGGAGTCTGTGAGTTCTAGTCCCACCTTAGGCATGAAAGCCAGCTGGGTGACCTTGAACTAAAATGCCAGGAGTCTGTGAGTTCTAGTTCCACTTTAGGCATGAAAGCTGGCTGGGTGACCTTGGGCCAGTCACTCTGTCTCAACCCAATTCACCTCATAGAGTTGCTGTTATGAGGAAAATAGGAGAAGGAAGGAGTATTAGGTATGTTCACTATCTCCGGTTATATGTAAAAACAGTGAAAGCGGGATCTAAATAAATCAATAGAAAATCTGTGGCACGCGTGCCATAGATTCATCATCTGGGCCTAAACCATTTTTGGACAAATAGTTGTCCAATCTCTTCTTAAAAACCTTCAGTGATGGAGCACCCACAACTTCTGGAGGCAAATCGTTCCACTGATTAATTGTTTTCATTGTCAGGAGGTTTCTCCTTAGTTCTATGTTGCTTCTCTCCTTGATTAGTTTCCAGCAATTGCTTCTTGTTTGGCGTTCAGGTGCTTTGGAGAATAGCTTCTGCCTCTTTGTGGTAGCCTCTCAAGTATTGGACACTGCTACCATATCACCAGTTTTATTTTCCCAGTTGCTGTGGATGGCTGTGAAGGTTTGGACCATAAGGAAGACTGAGTGCCAAAGAATGGAGGCCTTTGAACTCTGGGGCTGGAGAAGACTCCTGCACTGAGTCCCTTGGACTGCAAGGTGATCCAACCGGTCAGTCCTGGAGGAGATCCACCATGACTGCTCTTTAGAATGCCAGATCCTGAAGAGGAAACTCAAATTCTTTGCCCACATAATGGGAAGGAAGGACCCCCTGGAGAAGAGCCTCATGCTGGGAAAGACGGAGGGCAAAGAAGAAGAAGGGGACGACAGAGAAGGAGGTGGCTGGATGGAGTCACCAAAGCACTAGGCGTGAGCTTGAATGAGCTCCAGAGGATGGGAGAGGACAGGAAGGCCTGGAGGAACGTTGTCCATGGGCTTGCGATGGGTCAGACACAACTTCACAAACTAAGAACAACAACAGCAAATCATATCACCCCTAGTGCTTCTTTTCATTAAACTAGACATACCCAGTTCCTGCAACCTTCTTTATATGTTTTAGCCTCCAGTCCCCTCATCCTCTTTGTTGCTCTTTGCTGCATTCTTTTTTTATCAGGTGGTGATTAAAAATGGATCCGATATTGCAGGTGTGGTCTTACTAAGATTTTATAAAGGAAAACAACAACCTTTATTATTTTATTGCTGTATGGAATGTGTTTGTCTATCCACCAATCCGCCAACCAACTTTGAACCACACCAGCAGGCCTAATCAATCTGTTACCCATTCAAGTGCCATGGGGACTTCCCATTGTATCTCCTCGACAAAGACTTCTGTGGAATGTGAAAGCTTGCAGAATAGAGAATAATCAGGGTGAGAAATGCACCTTGATCAGCTTCTGCGGAGGAAAACACACATTCCAACTAACAAGAGCTTTCCAGCGTTTCCCCTTCCCTTTGTTTATTGGTAGATCTTCAAATCCTCCTTTCTTTGAGTCTTCATCTGCCTTGTAGATTTCATCTCTACCGTCAACATTGAGATTACAAGATCCTAAGGGTGCAAGACCTTGTTTGAGTGGTTGCTTGCTTGCGTCTGAGTTGCCCGATGTACATTATAATCTCGTGCAGGGGTTATTATTTAATTCTATGAAATGTCCGAGAATTATCTGGATCTGTTGGATTTCGATTCCTGTAAATTTGGGATGCGGTGGCTCAGTGGCTAAGATGCGGGAGCTTGTCGATCAGAAAGGTTGGCAGTTCAGCGGGTTGAATCCCTAGCGCCGCATAACGGAGTGAGCTCCCATTACTTGTCCCTGCTTCTGCCAACCTAGCAGTCTGAAAGCATGTAAAAATGCAAGTAGAAAAATAGCGACCACCTTTGGTGGGATGGTAACAGTGGTGGGTTTCTGCAAGCTCGCACCTACTCACAAGAGCCGGTTGGTGAAATTTAGAGAACCGGTGAGAGGGGGTTCCACTGGTGTACCTGGAAGTAAATCTGGCCCGCCGCTGCCAGTGACCCAACGGGAAGGGAAGGGAAGGGAAGGAAAGGGAAGGAAGAAAGGAAAGAAGAAAAGAAAGAAAGAAAGAAAGAAAGAAAGAAAGAAAGAAAGAAAGAAAGAAAGAAAGAAAGAAAGAAAGAAAGAAAGATCACAATTGAGTCCAAAATTTTAGTTGCTAAGCAAGAGCGTTGTTAAATGAGTTTCACCACATTTTAAAAGGTGGCCACTCCCACCCTGTCACATGACTGTCAAGCCATGCCCACAAAATAGGCCACACCTACAGAGTAGGTTCTAAAAAATTTGAAACCCACCACTGGATGGTAACAGCGCTCTGTGCGCCTTCGGTGTTTAGTCATGCCAGCCACATGAGCACGGAGACGTCTTCAGACAGCGCTGGCTCTTCAGCTTTGAAATGGAGATGAGCACCGCCCCCTAGAGTTGGGAACGACTAGCACGTATGTGCAAGAGGAACCTTTACCTTTACACTTGGGGTCTAGAGATGATAGAGGAATGGTGCAGTAAATGGACCCTCCATTTTTAGGAGCAATTTATCTGAAGCACCAGTAGAGGAAAATGGTAAAGATTGGATTAACTGAGGAGCTACATCAGCGCTTCTCAAATTTGGCCGCTTTAAGACATGTGGACTTCAAATTCCAGAATTCTGGAACTTGAAGTCTACATGTTTTAAAGCGGCCAAATTTGAGAAAACTGAGAACTATCATCTTGATTCCTTAGAAACTAACCAAAAGACATATGTCTTAAACTAGAAACAGCCACCCCACAAAAAAAAAATGACAAATGAAAGTTAAGCAACCTTCACACACTATCCAAATGCAGCCCTCCAATCTTGAACTGAATTGGTTCAACAGCTTACATGAACGCTGTAAACGTTTATGAAATAGCTATCAGCCACTTAACAAAATACGGGGAGTCCTTGACTTATGACCCCAATTGAGCTGAAAATTTCCATTGCTGGGTGAGACATTTGTTAAATGAGTTTTGCCCCCATTTTACGACCTTTCTTGCCACAGTTGTTAAGGGAATCACTGCAGCTATTAAGTTAGTTAACACCGTTGTTAAGTGAATTTGGCTTCGCTGTTCACTTTGCTTTGTCAGAAGGCCGCAAAAGTGGAACATGTGACCCGAGGACACTGCAACCGTCATAAATATGAGTCGGTTGCCAAGTATTTGAATTTTGATCCCATAACCATGGCTGTACTGCAATGGTTGTAAGCGTGGAAAAAATGGTCACTTTTTCAGTGCCACTGTAACTTTGAATGGACACTGAATGAACTGTTGTAAAACGAGGACTACCTGTATAACCAATGGACATCCTCCAACAAATCAGCATACCTGCCCGGCGGATTAAATACGATCCTCCACATGTCATTGCAATATATCTTTGATTACTAGCAGAAGAATACACAAAAGGGAAGAGCTTTAAAAAAATCTGCAAGAGGGGACTCTTTGCTTAATATATATATATATTAAGCAAAGTTCGGATTCGGTTCGAATCCCAGTGGGGTGTGGCCAACTGATGAGAGCTAATAAGCTCGAAATAGATCTATCTTGGTCTCTCAAATTTAAATTTATTGATCAGCTCATAAAACAAACACACACACACACATGTGTGTGTGTGTGTGTGTGTGTGTGACGTTTTTGAACTGATCAACAAATAAGTCAGGGAGACTAGGATAGATCTATTTCGCGCTTTTTAGCTCTCATCAGCTAGCCATACCCTTACTGGGATTCGAACCGGGGCTGTATTATCCCAGTAAGGGTCTGGCTAGCTGATGAGAGCTAAAAAGCTCAAAATAGATCTATCCTAGTCTTCCTGACTTATGTATTGATCAGCTCAAAAACGTAACACACATATACAAAAATTACACAACGGAATTCGTGGCTTTCTGTCTAGATGGTCTCTGGTGATGAGCCGAAAGGCAGAAAAAGAAAAGCAGTATGCTTCCTCCCTTAATTGGGGCCCTAACAGGGTGTTGTGGAAACAATTATATATATAATTATATATATAAGTAATTGTTTCACAACAACCTGTTATTATTAGGCCCCAGCTCATAAAAACTAACATATATATATATATATATAAAACCGGACTGTATTGAATATTTCCCCCCAAGTTTGGAAGAGATTTGAGTATCAGCGGGGCTTGCCAAGCGGCTAGAGTTGAGAGTTGAGAGAGAAAGGGAGGGAGGGAGAGGAGGGGGAGAAAAATTAAGAGATAACCAGACAATGGAGTCTTCAAATCATGTTGTTTCTCCACCAAATTATCAAATCAAAGCGGTCAGAGAAAAAAGAAAACAAGGGCTTTTTTAATCAAGATCAACGGCAAGATTGGCCTTCTGTCTCCCGACTAATTTGGGGAAGGGGTTAGAATAGAGTCTCCCTGGGGTCAGCAAATATTGGAGCTTTAAAACAAGGGCCAATTCAGAGCAGAGGGGTGTTTACACAGGTCAAGAGTGGGTAGGACGGAGACAGGCCACCCCTCTTCCCCGACGTGGTGCCCTCCAGACGGCGAAAGCAGCCCTCATTCTTCTCCCCCCTTTCCTCCAAAGACAATGAAAAAAGTGACCATTTTTCACAGTTATAACCTTTGCAGCATTGGAACCTGTGATCAAAATTCAGATGCTTGGCTACTGGTTCGTATTTATGACTGTTGCGGCGTCTCTTGGGATCCCCTTTGGTGACCTTCCAATGAGCGAAGTCAGTAGGGAAGGCGGATTCACTTAACAACCGGGTTACGAACTTCTCAACTGCAACGATTCACTTAACAAACGGGGGCAAGACAGGTCGTAAAATGGGGTAAAACTCCCGAGATGTCTCGCTTAACAAAATAATTTTTGGGTGGTCGTATGTCGAGGACTACCTGTCTTCATTTAGCGACTATTCAAAGTTACAACGGCGCTGAAAAACGCGATTCGTGACCGTTTTTCACACTTACGACCATTGCAGTCATGTGATCAAAATCTGGGCGCTTGGCAACTGGGACGTATTTACAACAGGGTGTTATAAAGGTCATGGGATCATCATTTCCCAACCAGCTTCCAAAAAGCAAAGTCCAGATTTGCTTAACGACTGCATGATTCACTTAACAACTTCAGTGGTTCCCTTAACACTGTGGCGTAAAGGTCGCTGTCTTGCTGAGCAGTGTGAAATTTTGGCCTCAATTGTGGTCGTAAATCGAGGATTACCTCAACTCCAGAGCCAGTTCCACAGCTTCACCGCCGCACCGTTTGCTTGTAAGGAAAACACAGCATAAATGAGCTTCTGCTGCCTTTTCCAGGATGATCATTCTAAATTTTCTGTGTAATTTACAGCCTCTCATCCAGGAAAAATCCACGAGTGAAGTAATGACTACAGTTTATGAAATGCTATCAAGCCTCCCTTGAGTCATACTCAATTCCTGGAGGTTTCATGGCACATTCACGAACATTTACTGGTAACAATATGGAAATAAGTTTTCCATCGTCTTCCATTGGGACATGCTGTGACTTTACATCCTGAGATTTTCCTGGTGGTCTCCTATCCACGCTAGCCCGTTCTGATCCTGCATAGTTTTGACGCCAGGGTTTAGGCACTGTATTGATTAAAATTAATAATCAAATGAGATACAGGGAGTCCTAGACGTACGACCACAGTTGAACCCAAAATTGCTGTTGCTAAGGGAAACATTTGTTAAGTCAATTTTGCCCCCCCTTTATGACCATTTGTGCCTCAGTTGTTAAGCGAATCACCGCACTTGTTAAATTAGTCACACTGTTGTTAAGTGAATCTGGCTTCCCCATTGACTTTGCTTGTCAGAAGGTTGCAAAAGGGGATCACAGGACTCCGGAAAACTGCGACCGTCATAAATATGAGTCAGAGAAAATGAGAGAGAGACAATGTGAGAGAGAGAGAAAGAATGAGAGAGAGAGAGAGAGAGAGAGAGAGAGAGAGAGAGAGAGAGAGAGAGAGAGAGAGAGAGAGAGAGAGAGAGAGAGAGAGAGAGAGAATGAGGGAAAGAATGAGAGAGAGTGTGCAAAAGAATGAGAGAGAGAGAATGAGAGAGAGAATGAGAGTGAGAGAATTAAAGAGAGAAAGAATGAGAGAGACAGAATGAGAGACAGAATGAGAGAGAAAGAGAGAGAATGCGAGAGAGAGAATGAAAGAGAATGAGAGAATGAGAGAGAGAATGAGAGAGAAAGAGAGAGAATGGGGGAGAAAGAGAAAAAGAATGAGAGAGAATGAGAGAGAGAATGAGAGGAAAAATGAGAGAATGAGAGATAGAATGGGAGAGGGAGAGAAAGAATGAGAGAGAATGAGAGAATGAGAGAGAGAATGAGAAAGAAAGAATGAAAGAGAGAAAGAGAGAGAGAATGAAAGAGGGAGAGAATGAGAGGGAGAGAATGGGGAAAGAGAGAAAAAGAATGAGAGAGAGAATGAGAGAGAGAGAATGAGAGTGAGAGAGAGAATTAGAGAGAGAAAGAATGAGAGACAGAGAATGAGAGAGAGAATGGAAGAGGGAGAATGAGAGGGAGAGAATGGGGGAGAAAGAGAGAAAAAGAATGAGAGAGAGAGAAAATTAGAGAGAGAAAGAATGAGAGACAGAGAATGAAAGAATGAGAGAGAATGAGAATGAGAGAATGAGAGAGAATGGGAGAGGGAGAGAAAGAATGAGAGGGAATGAGAGAATGAGAAAGAATGAAAGAGAGAGAAAGAAAGAGAGAGAATGAGAGGGAGAGAATGGGGAGAAAGAGAGAAAAAGAAAGAGAGAGAAAGAATGAGAAAAAAAGAGAAAGAATGAGAGAGAGAAAGAGAGATGCAGAAAGAGGCTCTAATGCCTCTGCTGAACTTTTTCTGTGGAGGAAGGGCAGTCAAGTGTTGAGGGGAACATGTGAAAGGCAAGCAAAGAGCCCCTGGATTTGGCCTTTGAGCAAATTCCGTGGCGTTTCATTAGAATAATGTTCTGTCACACTTGGAGAACCTGGACCTTGGCCGCCATCCATACTCGGGGCAATGCGAAGCTTGTTCAGGGCATCCAGTTTTCTTGCCTTAGTTGCTATTCCCCTCCGCTTCGTTTCGGCCTAGTCCTCCTAGCCCCCTCCTCTCTCTCTGTCTCTGATTCTGTCTCTCTCTCTCTCTCTCTCTCTCTCTCTCTCTCTCTCTCTCTCTCTCTCTCTCTCTCTCTCTCTCTCTCTCTCTCTCTGATTCTGTCTCTCTCTCTCTCTCTCTCTCTCTCTCTCTCTCTCTCTCTCTCTGATTCTGTCTCTCTGTCTCTGTCTCTCTCTCTCTGATTCTGTCTCTCTCTCTCTGATTCTGTCTCTCTGTCTCTGTCTCTCTCTCTCTCTCTCCACTCTCAGCCAGCATGTCTGAAGGGATTGTTGGGGGGGGGGAGTAGATGGATTCCCCCCCCCCTCTCCTCGGACTGATCACTGTCCTGCACGACCCATTAATTCTTCTCAGCCAAAGATCACGGCCATCCAGTTGGCCAAGCCAAGCCAAGCCATTATTTCTCACAGGTTTTGACCTCTCTCGGTTTGGAAATGGGGTCATGGGAAGAGAGGAGCAGGGAGCCAAATGTTTAGTGGGTTTTTGCGAAATGGGCTTTTTTTTTTTCCTTTTCGTTTGGTAAGCCGGTCCTGGTTAATTGGGGGAAGGCTGCAAGGAAGCCAACGAGAAGCTTTGGAGTATTAGTACTGCTTTATAAAGCCTTAGTAAGACCATGCTTAAAATACTGCATCCAGTTTTATCAATCAAGAATCCATCAGAATACAGCATGAAGGGACCTTGGAGGTCTTCTAGTCCAACCCCCTGCTCAAGTAGGAGACCCTCTACCATTCCAGACACGTGATTATCTATTCTTCTCTTTTTCCATGTTTTATTTGTTTTATTTATATTGCTTTCCATTTCCATCAAACAGCGTGTGATCTGGATACTTTGAATTTGAATTTGAATTTATTCATACTTATATCCCGCAGCCATCTCCCCCAGAGGGACTCGGGGCGGTACACAGGCATATTAAAAAACAACTACAAATATACAAAATACAATAAATTATCCTAAAACAACATTAAACCCAAACCCTGTGCTAAAACATACTTAAAATCCCACGGATTAAAAGTTTGCCAAACTAAAAACTCGGTTGTTATAGGGAGGTTCACGCCAGGCCGGCCTGATGGAAGAAGTGTGTTTTTAAGCGCTGGCGGAAAAGGCGGAGATCCGAGGTGACGCGGAGTTCAGGAGGCAGGTCATTCCAGAGGGTTGGGCCCACCACAGAGAAGGCCCTTCCCCTGGGCATCGCCAACCAGCATTGCCCGGCCGACAGCACCCAGAGAAGTCCCTCTCTGTGGGATGTATGGGGCAGCAGACGGTCTCGCAAATAACTAGGACCCATGCCATGGAGCGCTTTAAAGATGGTAATCAGCACCTTGAAGCGCACCCGAAAGGCCACAGGTAGCCAGTGCAGCTCGCGCAGGAGAGGTGTTATATGGGACTGCCTAGAGGCTCCCATGATCACCCGCGCGGTCGCATACAGTTATTTGAACAGTCATAAGCCACATATTTGTTGTTATATTCATCACAATACTATTAATAATATAAGTATATAATAGTGTAATAACAATAGTACATAACATCATCGTCTTTAAATTTTCTCCACATTAAAGTTTCCTCTTTTTATATCCCCTCCTTTTTAACATATTTCATTGATAAAATACATCCCAGGTAAAAAAATATTCAGTTTTTTCTTTATCCCATGATAAAGGTGGCACGTGGAACCATTTCTTAGGGCACGCGAGGCATTGCCCTGTCAGCTGCAACACGCATGTGTGTGCTGGCCAGCTGATTTAGGCCTTCTTTTGAGGCCGTTTTTCACCCTCTGGAGGCTTCAGGGAAGCTCCTGAAACCTCTGCAGGTGGTGGGGGAGGCTGTTTTCACCCTCCCCAGGCTCCTAGAAAGCCTCTGGAGCCTGGGGAGGGCGAAAAAAGCACGCCAAAAGCAGGGGGTCGTGCACATAGCATTATAGGTGTGGCACACCCACGCATGACCCCCCTGCACTCCCCCTGTTTTTGGCAAGCGAACCAAAAAAGGTTAGCCATCACTGCGTTAATCTATCCGTTTCTGTGCATTCTAGTATTTTCTTAATTAGACTCTCATCTGATGGAATATCATCATTTTTCCATTGTTGTGCAAATGGAATTCTGGCTGCAGGTCGTATATGTAAAACCAGATATATGTAGTCCAATCTCTTCCTCTAGCAATGGAGCACCCATGATTTCTGGAAGCAAGCTGTTCCACGGGTTAATTGTCCTCACTGTTAGGAACATAAGAACATAAGAATAGCCTTGCTGGAACAGGCCACAGCCCATCCAGTCCAGCATTCTGTCTCACACAGTGGCTCCCCATTTGCTTCAGGGTCTTCCCAAGCAGATGTCTTCACCTGCTTATGATTCCCTGCAAATGGCATTGAGAGATGTCCTGTCTATCTCTTCAACCCGGAGGGTGTCCTTAGGCATCCATCATGATAGCCTATGAACTCCTCTCATCCTTTCTTAAAGGTGTCGAGGCTGACAGCTGTCACCACTTCTTCTGGCAGGGAGTTCCATAGACCAGGGATCCTCTGGGTGAAAAAGTACTTCCTCTTATTTGTTTGAGGTCTAGCTATCAAAAGTTTCATGGAGTGCCCCCTAGTTCTAGTGTTGTGCGATAGGGAAAACAGTTTTTCTTTTTCTACTTTGTCCACACCGTGCATGATTTTATAGACTTCAATCAGGTCACCTCCCAGGCGCCGTCGTTCTAGAGTGAAGAGGCCCAGCCGTTGCAGCCTCAGATGGTAAGGAAGGTGTTCCAGCCCCCTAATCATTCTGGTTGCCCTCCTCTGCACCTTTTCCATTTCCATAATATCCTTCTGAAGGTATGGTGACCAGAACTGTACACAATACTCCAGATGGGGCCTCACCATAGATTTATAAAGAGGCAAAATGACACTTGCTGACTTATTTTCTATACCCTTCCTAATGATCCCTAGCAATGAGTTTGCTTTTTTCACTGCTGCGGCACACTGGGTTGACACCTTCATTGAGCTGTCCACCAGGACACCAAGGTCCCTTTCCTGGTTAGTTGCAAGGAGTTCAGACCCCATCAGTTTATAGATATAGTTGGGGTTTTTTACCCCAACGTGCATCACTCTGCACTTACTAATGTTGAAGCTCATTTGCCACTGGTTTGCCCACTCCCCCAGTGTCAAGAGATCCCTCTGGAGCTCCTCACACTCTCTCTCAGTTTTTACTACCATGTATAATTTAGTGTCATCGGCGAATTTGGCTACCTTGCTGTTTACTCCTACTTCTAGATCATTTATGAAAAGGTTGAAGAGCAGGGGTCCCAGTACTGAACCTTGGGGGACCCCACTCTTTACCTCCCTCCACCTGGAGAAGTGTCCATTTAATGCTACTCTCTGTTTCCTGTCCCTTAGCCAGTTGCTAATCCAGGACAAGGCCTGTCCCTTTATTCCATGACTGGCAAGTTTATTTATTTAAGGTGTGGTACCTTGTCAAAGGCCTTCTGAAAGTCCAGATAAACAATGTCAACTG
Source organism: Rhabdophis nuchalis (assembly GCA_039707465.1). Lineage (NCBI taxonomy): Eukaryota > Metazoa > Chordata > Lepidosauria > Squamata > Natricidae > Rhabdophis > Rhabdophis nuchalis. The sequence continues at coordinate 398,145,666 of CM077643.1, read as the reverse complement.
GATCTCCCTTGTCCACGTGCTTGTTGACACTCTCAAAAAATTCCAGCAGATTAGTGAGGCATGATTTGCCCTTGCAAAAGCCATGTTGGCTCTCCTTCAGCAGCGCCTTCTCTTCTACGTGCCTATTAATTTTATCTTTTAAGATGGTTTCCATCACTTTACCTGGGACACTTGTCAAGCTGACCGGTCACCTCTGGATCACCTCTGGATCCTTTTTTGAAGATAGGTGTTATATTCGCTACCTTCCAGTCATCCGGCACAAGGCCTGATTTGAGGGAAAGATTATATATTTTGGCAAGGACATCAGCAATTTCATCTTTAAGTTCCTTGAGAACTCGTGGATGGATGCCATCTGGTCCTGGTGATTTGTTAGTGTTTAGTTTAACAAGACATGCAAGCACCTCCTCCCTGGTTATTTCTATCTGGGTTAATTCCTAAGTTTCCCTCCCTACGAAGATAGGCTCTGTTTTAGGCATGTGATCTCTGTCTTCTTCAGTGAATACTGAAGCAAAGAATTCATTGAGTCTCTGCAATCTCTGTTTCCTCCTTAATAATCCCTTGCCTTCCATTGTCATCTAATGGTCCAATGGCCTTCCCAGTTGGGTTCTTACTTCTAATGTACTTAAAGAAGTCCTTGTTATTTCTTTGAGTGTTTTTAGCTAAACGCTCCTCGAAGTCTTGCTTTGCTTTTCTGATTGTTGCCTTGCATTTGTTCTGCCAGAATTTATGTTTCTGCCTGTTGTCCTCATTTGGAGAAGCCTTCCATCTTTTAAATGAGCTTTTCTTGCTTTTGATCACTTCCCGAACAGCTCCTGTAAGCCACATCGGAGTCCTCTTGAACCTGCCGGTGCCCTTTTTCCTTTTAGGTATACATTCCAATTGGGCCTCTGTTATTGTTTTTGTGAGCAGCCTCCATGCCTCATGGAGTGTTTGGACTTTCTCAATTCTCCCTTTCAGCTTCTTTTTTACTAGTTTCCTCATCTTCGGGAAATTTCCTTTATGAAAATTTAAGGTCTCTGTGTTAGATTTTATCGGGGATTTGCAGTCTATGATTAAGTTAAAAATAATTGTGTTGTGGTCACTGTTCCCTATTGGATCAGTCACATTAACATTTTGCACCAGATCCTGTATATTGCTCAGAACCAAGTCAAAGATTCTTGTACCTCTAGTTGGGTCTTCAACCATCTGTTCCAGGGAACAATCATTTAGCATATCTAGGAACTTTATCTCTTTGTCATGTGCTGAACAACAGTTCACCCAGTCTATATGAGGGTAATTGAAATCCCCCATTATAACCAGGCTTCCCTTATTTGATGCCTCCTTTACAACATTCTCCAACTGCCAGTCTCTCTCGGGGGCTTGGGTCGGAGGCCGATAACATATGCCTACTGTTAGACTATTCTTTTGGCCTGATAGTCTTACCCACAGAGTTTCTAGTGGTGACTCTAAATCACCTCGATATGCCAATTCGTATGACTTTATCTCTTCTTTGACATACAAGGCTACACCACCTCCCATTTGTCCCTTCCTGTCCTTCCTGTACAGTTGGTAGCCTGGGATGACTGTATCCCATTGGTTATCATCCGTCCACCAGGTTTCAGTGATACCAATAATATCAATATTTTTGTCTATTGCTAAGTATTCCAGCTCCCCTATTTTGTTCCAGAGGCTTCTGGCATTTGCATACAGGCATTTATATATACTTTTCTGATGCAGTCTTTTGAGTCCAGTTGCATCCTTAGACTGCTTCTTGCATCCTTCTGCTAGAGTGCTGGTGACTGGCTCCTCGCTCTGCTCAGTAATTATTGCATCCTCCTCACTACTCAAGTAAACACTTTCCCGAACCGGATGCTGCCCAGCTCCTGTCGGCTTTCCCCCAGTTATCAGTTTAAAAGTTGTTCTGCGGCCTTTTTGATGTTGAGTGCCAGCAACCTTGTCCCATCATGGTTCAAGTGCAACCCATCCCCCCTGAACAGGTTTGGCTTGTCCCAAAATGTTCTCCAGTTCCTGACAAATCTGAAGCCCTCCTCCCGACACCATCGCCTCATTCACGCATTGAGGCTTCTGAGCTCTGCCTGCCTGGTGGGTCCTGCACGAGGAACAGGCAGCACTTCTGGAAATGCTACCTTGGAAGTCCGGGACTTCAATCTTCTTCCTAGCAACCAGAATTTGGCTTCCAGGACTGATTGCTTTGCCTTCCCAACATCATTGGTACTAACATGTACCACGACCACTGGCTCCTTCCCAGTTCTCTCTAACAAACTATCTAGATTTCTCGTGATGTCTGCAACCTTTGCACCGGGTAGGCAACTCACTACACGGTTGTCATGCGCATCACAAATCCATCTCTCTGTGTTTCTAATAATTGAATCACCTAATACAAGGATCTCTCAGAGGGTGAGAGATCTGAGAGACATCTCTCAGAGGGTGCCACAAAGAAGAGGGAGTCAAACTATTCTCCAAGGCACCTGGGGGCAGGACAAGAAGCAATGGGTGGAAACTAATCAAGGAGAGAAGCAACTTAGAACTAAGGAGAAATTTCCTGACAGTCAGAACAATTAACCTCTGGAACAGCTTGCCTTCAGCAGTTGTGAATGCCTCAACCCTGGAAGTCTTTAAGAAGATGTTGGATAGCCATTTGTCTGAAATGGTATAAGGTTCCTGCCCATGCAGGGGGTTGGACTAGAAGACCTACAAGGTCCCTTCCAACTCTGCTATTGTATTGTAAGGAGCCTCTCTCCTGCAGTCTGTTCATCTTCATCCACCTCATCAACTTTATTAAGGGAGGGGTCTTCAGTTTGTTCCTGTTGTTCTTCTTCCTGTATCTCGTCAAGTGTGATGAAGGAGAGATCCTCGGGTGGGACCAGTTGCTCGTCTGTGCATTCCTCATCAGGTGTGATGGGGGAAGGAGCCTCAAGTTGACTCTGTAAATTCAGACTCTCAGAGCGATCCCTTGCTCTTCTATTTCTTCGAGTGACATTCCTCCATGGATCTACCTCTTGAGTTAGTGAAATGACTTCTTCCTGAGAGCTGTGCCTTGTCTCTTCATTGTCCAGGATAGTCTGCTCTGCTCTGCAGGACCTTCTCTTCTAGCAGTTGGACCTTCTCTTCTAGCAGTGCAACCAGCTTGCACTTGCTGCAGGTGTAGTTCTCCACGCGCTTGGGCAAAATCAGAAACATGGCACAAGTGTTGCAGATAACTACAGCTGCTCCCTCGGACTCCATTTTAACGATTGCAGTATTCAGTGCTCACTTGTTCCTGTTGGTTTTACTCTTCCTCTTTGTGTCTTTAAATCTCCCCTTCAGCAGCACCTCCAATCAGCTCCAGCCACAGGAAGTTCAAATGAAATAGCCACTACTTGCTCTTCCTCTTTGGAAGTTTCTCCTTAATTCCAGGTTGCTTCTCTCCTTGATTAGTTTCCCTCCATTTTTCTTTTCCTGCCCTCTGGTGCTTGGGAGAATAGGTTGATCCCCTCTTCTTTGTGGCAGCCTCTCAACTACTGCAACCATTCTCCAACTGAGGACTGAGGAGAAATTTCCTGACAGTGAGAACAATGAATCAGTGGAACAGAAGTTGCCTCCAGAAGTTGTGAAGGCCCCAACACTGGAAGTCTTTAAGATGTTGGATAACCATTTGTCTGAAACGGTATAGGGTTTCCTGCCTAGGCAGGGGGTTGGACTAGAAGACCTACAAGGTCCCTTCCAACTCTGCTATTGTATTGTATTGTATTTATTTTAGCATACTACAAGAAAAATGCAGAGAAGAGCAACTAAGATGATTAAAGGCCTGAAGATTAAAACATATGAAGAACAGTTGTAAGAATTGGGTATGGCTAGACTAGACAAAAGAAAGACTAGGGGCAATGGTGGGTTGCAGGCGGTAGGCCCCAGTACAGGCATACCGGAGCCTGCCCAGAGCATGGGGTACCATTCCAGTATGGTGCTCCGGAGGACCCACCTGCCCACCCGAGCTCCTTACCTGTCCTTTAAAGCAGGGATCTCCAACCTTTGCAACTTTAAGTCTGAAGGACTTCAGCTCCCAGAATTCTTCAAAGCTGGCTGGAGAATTCTGGGAGCTGAAGTCCTTCAGACTTAAAGTTGCAAAGGTTGGAGACCCCTGCTTTAAAGCCTTCGCATACAGCAGCTGCGCAACGCTCCACTGAACAGCTGGAGCATCACGGAGGATTGCGGAGGCGTCACTGGCGGGTATGACGCATGCGTGCACTGCGTCCATGTGGACGCCGACGGGCCCGTTTCAACTGTACCGGTTAAAACGGGATCCGGAACCCACTCCTGACTAGGAGGGTGACATGACAGCAGCCTTCCATATTTGAGGGGCCGCCACAAAAAAGACGCGGTCAACTGCAATCTGGTACATTCATGTGATGCCTCACTTAATGACCATGCTGCTTAAGAAACATTTTTTCGGCTCACAATTGTGATCATAAGTCAAGCGCTACCTGTCGAAGGTAGCTCTCTATTTTCCTCTGCTGCATTTTAAGAGTATTTTCTCTGGTGCATTTTGAGTCTCTTTCCAGATGAAATTCAACACTGTTCTGAATTGATCAACCTTCCCCGGCGTTTTTTAGATTTAATCACTGGAATCGCTTTGTAAAAGGGCAGGTCTTTTACCTTGCAAATAATTCTTACCCATGTTGTGATCTGATTTTTTTTTAAGCACTTTGGTGAAAAGGGGCAAGATCTTGAATTTAGGGTCAGCTGTGGGAGGGAGGTCAAAAAAGTCAAGATGGCAACCACAATTGCATGGTCAATGCCGGCGTTTCTTAACCTCGGGGGCTTTAAGATGGCTGGACTTCAGTTCCCAGAATTCCCCAGCCAGCATGGGAATTAAAGATCACTTTTCTTAAACTTGCCCCCGCTTTGCTGTTTGCTTCGGCTGCCATATGAAACGGGGACGGAGGGGATTTGTTATTAGGCTATGGGAATATATAGTGCAGAAGAGTGATTTGCAGAAAGGAGTACATTATCGACATCTACTTCGCATACCAATGGCTGGGGCCCTGCGGTGGTCAAGGTCAACGGTCTTGCATACCATCCTGATGATGCTCCTTGAAGATGCGACCCACATGACACCTGAGGGGCTTGCGTATTGGACAATGGAGTGGGGGTTATTGGGGAAAAGGGGGTTGGACATATATTGATATATATGCTTTTCGCGCCTAAACGCTTCAGACCTTGCTTAGCATCTATGCTATTCATCATCATCATCATCATCATCATCATCATCATCATCATCATCATCATAATAATAATCTTTACTGTCATTGTAATAATATTGTAATAAAATTACAATGAAATTGGTTTGAGCGCCGTGCCAACATTTGCACCAGGTGGGATACAGACAGCAGTGACAGTTACAACAGGAATCTCTCCAGGCAAACGAAAAGGCCGACAAGTGACTGTTGAAACAAAATGGCTGACAAATGACAGTTGAAAAGGATCAACTGTACTCTGTCTCTTGTTATCCATCTCTTCAAATCTGCCCGGCATCCCAGGAGTTGGTGGAAGAGGAAAATGCACGTCTCTTTTTCTTCTTTCTTTTACAGTAGGTTCAGAGCGAGTTTTGATGGAAAAGTCTGCTGTGACACCAGGAGCTCAAAGCCGCTGCGCCTAAGCGCGCCACCACCTTGGATTATGGATCATCATGCCTAGACTACGGCAATGCTCTCCACATGGGGCTCCCCTTGGGGCGCACCCGGATGCTCCAGCTAGTACAGAATGCAGCCGCGTGGGGGATCTTGGGAGTCTCTCGATACTCCCATGTAACACCTCTCCTGCGTGAGCTGCACTGGCTGCCTGTGGTCTTCCGGGTGCGCTTCAAGCAGTGGTGGGTTTCAAATTTTTTAGAACCTACTCTGTAGGTGTGGCCTACTTTGTGGGCGTTGCTTGGTAGTCATGTGACAGGGTGGGAGTGGCCACCTTTTAAAATGTGGTGAAACTCATTTAACAACTTGCTTAGCAACCAAAATTTTGGACTCAATTGTGATGATAAATTCTTTCTTTCTTTCTTTCTTTCTTTCTTTCTTTCTTTCTTTCTTTCTTTCTTTCTTTCTTTCTTTCTTTCTTTCTTTCTTCCTTCCTTCCTTCCTTTCCTTCCCGTTGGGTCACTGGCAGCGGTGGGCCAGATTTACTTCCAGGTACGCCGGTGGAACCCCCTCTCATCGGTTCTCTAAATTTCACCAACCGGCTCTCGCGAGTAGGTGCGAGCCCGCAGAAACCCACCACTGGGCCACACCCCCATGGCCACGCCCACCCAGCAACCAGGCATACAGCTGGTTGCTAAAAATTTTCAATCCCAGCCCTGGTGCTGGGCAGGGACTTGAACTTTCACGGGTGGGGAAAACCTGGAAGCTTCTCAGATTCAGGTTTCCCAAGATGTACTAAGATGACATCTCTCATAAAACGGAACTTGGAGGAACTTTCAGCCTCGGAGTCTTCTTTCGTTGGGGGTGTCATTTGGAACCCTGTCATAAGCACTGCCTTCTTCAACGTGTCACCCTCCAAATTCAACAGGCTGAGACTCGATTGGAAATTTGGGGAATTGTCATCTCAGTATTCCTGGGTAGGAATAGGTTAGGGCAGTGATGGCGCACCTTTTTTTGGCTTGCATGCCAAAAGCGGGGGAAGCGCAGAAGGGTGCCACACCCATAATGCTGTGCGCATGACCCCAGTGTGCATGCCCGCACGGCCAATGCTCCCCTCCATTTTTGGCATGTTGTTTTTTCCCTCCCCGGGCTCCAGAGGCTTTATAGGAGCCTAGGGAGGATGACAACAGCCTCCCCCACCCACCCAGAGGCCCTCCGGAGGCTTCAGGAGCTTCCCTGAAGCCTCTGGAGCGCGAAAAACTGCCCCTACGAGCAAACTGGAAATCTGTTTCTAAATTTCCGGTTTGCCCATAGGGCTGGTTTTTCACGCTCCAGAGGCTTCCTGAAGCCTCCCAAGGGCAAAAAATAGCCTCAAAATAAGGCTGAAGTCAGCTGATTAGGGGGTGGGTGGATTAGCATATGCACATTTTATGCAAATCCCCATTGGTTGTCCACTTTCGGAATCCAATTATTTATTTAACAATATTAATAGCCTGGAGAATCCTGGAAGTTGGAGTCCACATCTCTTGAAGTCCCTGAGGTTGAAAAATACCACTCACCTGTATGGGAAGATTATGCATCAGAGGAAGATTATGCATCAGAGGATCAGCTTGCCTCCAGAAGTTGTGAATGCCCCAAACCTGGAAGTCTTTAAAAAGATGTTAGATAGCCATTTGTCTGAAATGGTATAAGGATCCTGCCCACGCAGGGGGTTGGACTAGATAGAAGACCTACAAGGTCCCTTCCAACTCTGCTATTGTATTGTATTGTAATCTTGTAGGTATATCTGGTTGTTGTGTCCACACTTCAGTGATACCAAGATTTGTGGGACAAATCCTAGGACCATAACGGCGAACATATGGCACACAAATTCATTTTTTCCTGCAAAAGCCCACTCCCCTTTCGCTCCTCTTTTATTTCCTATGGGAGGAGCCAATCACCTTCCACCTGTGACTTTACTCCCAAGTCTACCCTGATTTCTGAGTTGTTCTTTTCTTCTGGCAGCTCTGTGCAGGCGCACACAGGGAGCAGGTTCCAGCTGTTCCTCTGCCTCACTGCTGTCTATCTCCGAAGGCAGCTGAGAACTGCCAGACGGCCTTGGCCCTGTCTCTGCCTTCGATGCAGAGCCCTCATCAGAGCCTTCCCCAGCCTCCAGGACTGGCCCATGGTCCTTCCCCTACCTCCTCACTGTCCGACTCAGCTGTCAGCTCTGCTGGCCGCTGGTGGACCACAACAAAGTGATCAAAATTTGGATGCATGGTAACTGGCTCATATTTATGATGGTTGCAGTGTTCCCGGGGTCATGTGATCAACTTTTGTGACCTTCTGACATGAGTTCTAGTCCCGCCTTAGGTATGAAAGCTGGCTGAGTGAATTTGGGCCAATTCATTTATGTCAGCCCAATTCACCTGACAGAGTTCGTGTTATGGGGAAAATATGGTCATCCCTTAATGGTCGACTGCTTTGAAACTTGTCAAATAACCATTTTCTCTTGGTCTCTCAAAGATTCTTCTTCTTCTTCTTCTTCTTCTTCTTCTTCTTCTTCTTCTTCTTCTTCTTCTTCTTCTTCTTCTTCTTCTTCTTCTTCTTCTTCTTCCTCCTCCTCCTCCTCCTCCTCCTCTTCTTCTTCCTCCTCCTCCTCCTCCTCCTCTTCCTCTTCTTCTTCTTCTTTTTCCTCCTCCTAATCCTCCTCCTCTTCCTCCTCCTCTTCTTCTTCTTCTTCTTCCCCTCCTCCTCCTCCTCCTCTTCCTCTTCTTCCTCCTCTTCCTCCTCCTCCTCCTCCTCTTCTTCTTCTTCCTCCTCCTCTTCTTCTTCTTCCTCCTCCTCTTCCTCCTCCTCCTCCTCCTCTTCTTCTTCTTCCTCCTCCTCCTCCTCTTCTTCTTCTTCCTCCTCCTCCTCTTCCTCCTCCTCTTCTTCTTCTTCCTCCTCCTCTTCCTCCTCCTTTTCTTCTTCTTTTTCCTCCTCTTCCTCCTCTTCCTCCTCTTCCTCCTCTTCTTCTTCTTCTTCTTCTTCTTCTTCTTCTTCTTCTTCTTCTTCTTCTTTTTCTTCCTCCTCCTCCTCCTCCTCCTCCTCCTCCTCCTCCTCCTCCTCCTCCTCCTCTTCTTCTTCTTCTTCTTCTTCTTCTTCTTCTTCTTCTTCTTCTTCTTCTTCTTCTTCTATAATTATTGTAGCTTTTCTTCAACATCCTTTTTCTCACTTTTAATTTTATTGTTCTAGTAGTTTTCCCCAGGGTTTTTCCTAGTCTCTTCTCACTATTTTCTTCTTTGCTGTTTGTTTGATTGTTTCTTTTTGGGGGGACATTTCCCCTTATCTACTTTTTTTGTGGCACATAATCAAACTTCTGGTGCTTGATAAATGGCATGTATTTATGATTCACCAGGGTTGCTGCATCCCAGGGCCCTGGGATTTGTCACTAGCAACCTTCCGAGGGAGCTTCTGACAAGCAAAGTCACAATCTGGAATTCAATCCTGTCCAGCTCAAGATTGACTTGGGCTTCCATCCTTCCGAGGCTGGTAAAATGAGGACAGATTGGGGGCAAGAGGATGACTCTGTAAGCTGCTTAGAGTGGGCTGGAAAGCACCGTGAAGCAGTATATAAGTGCTATTGCATGCTAATTCTGCCGACTGCCAAGAGTTCGATGCCTTCGATCCTGACCGGCTCAAGGTTGACTCGGCCTTCCATCCTTCTGAGGTCGGTAAAATGAGGACCCAGATTGTTGGAGGGCAAAATGCTGACTCGGTAGATCGCTTAGAAAGGGCTGTGAAGCACTGTGAAATGGTATACAAATCTAAGGTAAGTACTATTGCTTTTGCTATTGCTATTGCTAAAGCCAATGGGGGAAGCCAGGTTCACTTAATTAAAGACAATATGATTCATTTAACAACTGTGGTGATTTGCTTAACAATCATGGCCAAAAACATCATAAAATAGGGCATGGTTCACTTAACAATTGCCTTGCTTAGCAATATAAATTTTTGTCTCAGTTGTGGTTGTTAAGTTGAGGACTGCCTGTATATTGCTTCTGAATATGGAGGTTCTACAATTCCTAATACAGGTAGTCCTCACCTTACAAGAGTTCATTTAGTGACCGTTCGAAGTTACAGCTGCACTGAAAGAGGTGACCTGTGAGTTATGACCATTTTTCACTCTTACACAACCATTGTGGCATCATTATGGTCACGTGATCAAATTTTGAATGCTTGGCAACTGACTCATATTTATGACAGTTGCAGTGTCCTGTGGCCACATGATTCCCTTTTGTGACCTTCTGACAAGCAAAGTCAATGGGGAAGCCAGATTCACTTAACAACCGTTTGTAATATAATCATAATCTTTATTGCCATTGTAATAAAATTGTAATAAAATTACAATGAAATTGGTTAACAACTGCAGTGATTCACTGCGACAAGAAAGGTAATAAAATGGGGCAAAACCCATTTAGCAAATGTTTCACTTAGCAAACAGACACTTTGGGGTAAAGCGTAGTCGTAAGCTGAGGACTACCTGTAGTTGTTGTGGGGTTGGCTTTTATCAGGCCTTCTGAAGCGTGACTGGTAACCCATCTTAAAGATAAAGGTTCCCCTTGCACATATGTGCTAGTTGTTCCCGATTCTAGGGGGCAGTGGTCATCTCCGTTTCAAAGCCAAAGAGCCTGCGCTGTCCGAAGACGTCTCTGTGGTTATGTGGCCAGCATGACTCAACGCTGAAGGCGCAGGGAACGCTGTTACCTTCCCACCAAATTTTTCTACTTGCATTTTTATATGTTTTCGAATTGCTAGGTTGGCAGAAGCTGGGATGAGTAACGGGAGCTCACGCTGTTACGCGGTGCTAGGGATTCGAACCTCCGAACTGCCGACCTTTCTGATCGACAAGCTCAGCATTTTAGCTACTGAGCCACCGTGTACCAAATATACGCACCAGCGCTGGAAGTCTTTAAGAAGATGTTGGATAGCCATTTGTCTGAAATGGTATAGGTCCGTGATGGCGAACCTATGGCACGGGTGCCACAGGTGGCACGTGGAACCATTTCTTAGGGCACACGAGGCGTGGCCCTGTCAGCTCCAGTGCGCATGTGTGCACTGGCCAGCTGATTTAGGCCTTCTTTTGAGGCCATTTTTCACCCTCTGGAGGCTTCAGGGAGGCTCCTGAAGCCTCTGCAGGTGGTGGGGGAGGCTATTTTCACCCTCCCCAGGCTCCTAGAAAGCCTCTGGAGCCTGGGGAGGGTGAAAAAAGCACGCCAAAAGCAGGGGGGTTGCGCAAATAGTGTTATGGGTGTGGCACACCCACGCACGACCCCCCTGCGTTCCCCCAGTTTTTGGCACGCGAGCCAAAAAAGGTTAGCCATCACTGGTATAGGGTTTCCTGCCTAGGCAGGGGGTTGGACTAGAAGACCTCCAAGGTCCCTTCCAACTCTGCTATTGTATTATTATTATTTTATTGTATTATTACATCATCACCCATCTTAGGATCATTGAATTTCACCAGCTCACCCCCACCAGACACCCTCTCCTCCTCCTCCTCCTCCTCTCCTTCCTCCTCTTCACAAATCCCACTCTCTCCTAGCACTGATAATGTTACCTAGTTGGGTCATGAAACCTCTGCAATAAAACCACTAAGTTCAGAGAGCCCCAAGGTGTCCACAATTCTCCTCCTCCTCTTTCTCTTATTTTTCTTCTTCTTTTTCTCCCCCTCCTTTTTTTCTTTCCCTTTTTCTCCTCCTCCTCCTCCTCCTCCTCCTCCTCCTCCTCCTCCTCCTCCTCCGGAGGCCTGACTCCCTGGTTTCTGGAAATCTGGCAAAGATCTGGCTGGGAACAGCTTTTGCACGGAAGATATCCGGGGGCAGAGAGAAAACCAGCTGAACCCGAGCGAGCAATTAAAAAGCTTCCAAGCTCGTTTTCTATTCGGCCCAGATGAGAAGGCGAAGAAGGAACCCGCCATTAAGAGAAGGAGAAGGGGGGGAAAAATGGAAAGAAAACAAAGGTTCCATTTTACAATTTCTGGTTACGCTTGGATGCACCCCCGAAAGTGCAGCACTCCTGGCTTGTAGGTGAGAGGTGTTTTTTCCGCAAACAAGGCCATTAAAATGCCGGTGGAATTTCCTAGCTGGTCCTCAGCCACCAAAGTGCCTTCAGTTTCCCCCTTGCCATTCCCCCTCTCCAGCCCAAGTGTGCACTCACTCACTCACACACGTACGCACAAACACACACACAGAGGGATGTAAGAGGACCAGCTTCATCCCCACCTTTGCTAAATATGACCTACATTTGATCCCTAGTCCTTTGGCTGATGGGGAAGCTGTGGTTTCTATAAGAAAGGGACCGGCATCACAGGCAGAGAGAGAAAGAGAGAGAGAGGGAGGGAAGGAAGGAGGGAGGGAGGGAATGAGTGCTTTCTATACCTTTTTTTTTTTTCATTTCTTCATTTTTTTGGCCTCCAGGCGCAGTCAACACAGACATACTTGGGAGACGTTTCCACTTGCTAGGACAAATTTTTTACTCCTAATATTGACAGTCTGAACTGTGGTAGGGCCAGAGAAAGAAACATGTAATCGATCAGAGTAGAGCTGAAAGGGACTTTGGAGGACTTCTAGTCCAACCCCCTGCTCAAGCAGGAGATTCGATGCGATTTTAGAGAAGTGGCTGTCCAGTCTCTTCTTAAAAACTTCCATTGTTGGGGCACCCACAACTTCTGCAGGCCAGCTGTTTCACTGGTTACCGTATTTTTCAGAGTATAAGACGCACCCTTTTCCCCTCAAAAAAGAGGCTGAAAACCTGGGTGCATCTTATACACTGAATACAGTGTTTGTGGCCTCCCGAAACCCCACCACTTTTGCCAAAATGCCCATGCATAGCCTTTAGGAGGCTTCCAGAGTGCTCCTGGGGGCTGGGAACGGCAAAGATTAGCAAAAAAACAGGCTGCTTTTTTGCTCCCACAGCCCCCAGGAGCACCCTATAAGCCTCCTAAAGGCTATGCATGCCCTTTTTTTTTTTGGACAAAAAACAGGCCTGTTTTGGGGAGGTCTGCAGAGTGCAAAAACTTTTTTTTTAATTTGCCTCTTCAAAATCTTGGTGCACCTTATACTCCGGTGCGTCTTATACTCCAAAAAATATGGTAATTGTCCTCACTGTTAGAAGTTTTTCCTTAAGAAGAGAGTTACTTCTCTCCTTCATTAGTTTCCATCCGTTGCTTCTTGACCTCTGGTGCTTTGGAGAATAATTTGACCCTCTCTTATTTGTGGTAGCCCCTCAAGTACTGGAATACTGCTATCATATCCCCCTTACTCCTTCTTTTCTATAGTCTGGCCATAGTCGATTCCTGCAATCTTGTTTTATATGTTTTTGTCTACAGGCCTTTAATCGTCTTAGTTTGTAATGGGGTGACCAAACCTAGATGCAGTATTCCAGGTGTGGCCTTACCAAGGCTTTATAAAGCGGTAGTAAATAATATTTCACGTGGTTTTGACGCTAAGTCTATTTATACCACCAAGAATGGTATTAGCTTTTTTGGCTGGCACCCCACAATGCTGGCTCATGTTTATTTACAGGCTTGGTTGCTAAAAAATGTAATAAAGACAGGATAAATAGATGATAGAGGTGGGTGGGTGGGTGGGTGGGTGGGTGGATGATAGATAGATAGATAGATAGATAGATAGATAGATAGATAGATAGATAGATAGATAGATAGATAGATAGATAGATAGATAGATAGATAGATAGATAGATAGATAGATAGATAGATAGATAGATAGATATTTAGATAGAATGAATGAATGAATGAATGAATGAATGAATGAATGAATGAATGAATGAATTCTTTTATTGGCCAGGTGTGATTGGACATACAAGGAATTTGTCTTTGGTGCAGATAATAATAATAATAATAATTTTAATATTTCTAAACCGCACCCTCTCCCCACAGGGACTCGGGGCGGTGCACAGGCAAAATAAAAACAATAAATACATACAAACATTTCATTAAAAATAAATTAAATCCAAACCTGCGCTAAAATTCCCCATTAAAACTAAGCTATATTATAAAACTTCCCAATAAAACCCCAAAGACAGAGAGACTATCCTAGGCCGGCCAGACAGAAGAAATGAGTTTTTAATTTAAGACGGAAGGAGCGGAGGTCCGTGGTCGTCCTGATGTCGGGGGGAAGGTCGTTCCAGAGGGCCGGACCCGCCACAGAGAGAGCCCTTCCCCTGGGCGTCGCCCGCTGACAAAGTCTAGTGGACGGCACCCGGAGAAGTCCCTCACTGTGGGAGCGAATCGGCCGTGAGGATGTATGAGGCAGGATCCGATCCCGCAGATAGCTAGGTCCCGAGCCATGGAGCGCTTTAAAGATGATAATCAACACCTTGAAGCGCACCCGGAAGACGACAGGTAGCCAGTGCAGCTCGCGCAAGAGCGGTGTTACATGGGTAGACCTAGCGGTTCCCATAATTGCTCGCGCGGCGGCATTCTGGATTAGCTGAAGTCTCCGGGTGCACCTCAAGGGGAGCCCCATGTAGAGAGAGTTACAATAGTCCAGTCGGGATGTCACGAGCGCATGAGTGACTGTGCGAAGGGTGTCCCGATCCAATAGGGGGCGCAATTGGCGAACCAGACGAACCTGGTAAAACGCCCTCCTGGCCACGGCTGTCACTTGATCTTCCATGGACAGCCGGGCATCCAGGAGGACACCCAAATTGCGCGCCCCATCCACAGGGGCAAGATGTTCGTCCCCTATGGCCAGCGATGGAGTACACTCTCGGTGTACATAAAAGGAAAGATACATTCATCACGAATCATAAACACTTAATGATAGTCATAGGTTACAAAAAAGCAATCAAATCCTATTAGGAAACAATCCATTTAAATCATAATGATACAAGCAACAAAGTTACAGTCCTGTTGTCATTAAGTGGGAGGAGAGGGGCAATAGGAACGATGAGAAGATTAATAGTAATAGTAATGCAGCCTTAGTGAATAGTTTGACAGTGGTGAGGGAATTATTTATTTAGCAGAGTGATGGCGTTTGGGGGGGAAAAACTGTTCTTGTGTCTAGATGTCTTGATGTGCAGTGCCCTATAGCGTCATTTTGAGGGAAGGAGTTGAAACAATTTATGTCCAGGATGCGAGGGGTCTGTAGATATTTTCACAGCCCTCTTTTTGACTCGTGCAGTGTACAGGTCCTCAATGGAAGGCAGGTTGGTAGCAATTGTTTTTTTCCCCTGCAGTTCTAATTATCCTCTGAAGTCTTTCTCTGTCTTGTTTGGTTGCAAAGCCAAACCTGGGACTTATTTTGGGGGTAGGACTTATATTACAAGCATTCTGAAAAACCATGCTAGGGCTTATTTTCCAGTTGGGTCTTATTTTTGAGGAAACACGATAGTGGAGAGAAACCTTAAAATAGTATTTTTCAACCTGGAAAATTTTTAAATGCTGGGAATTCTGGGAGTTGAATTCCACAGTCTCGCTCTGGCAAGCTGGCTAAGGAATTCTGGGAGTTGAAGTCCACTTATCTTAGAGTTGCTACGGCATGCTGGCTGTGGAATTTGGGGATGGGGAATTCAGGGAATTGGAAGTCCACACATCTTAAAAGTTGCAGAGGTCGGGAAACGCTGCCCCAAAGAATATGAAAGGAAAGTCGCTTCTTGTGAGATAGTCAGCTCTATAACTTTGATTGATTGACAGGCAGACAGATAACATAAATAACAGAAGGAGAAAGGACCTTTGATAGATGGCGAGCATCTTTGGGATTTGACTCTCACAAGGATGGGTTTATAAAATCACTGGCAAAGATGCCTCTGGCTAATAAATTCCTTTGTGACTTTGGGTTACCCAGAAGCATCTAGAGGTGGCACACACAGAGCCCTCTCTGTCGGCATGCATGCCGTCGCCAACTGCTCTTGTGGTTTCCAGCGATTGGTTTTTCTGCAGTTCTGATTATCCTCTGAAGTCTCTGTCTCTCTTGTTGGGTTGCAGAACCAAACCAGACAGTTATGGAAGTGCAGATGACAGACTCCATGATTCCTCTGTTGAACTGAATCAGCAGCTCCTGGGGCAGTTTGAGCTTCCTGAATTGGCGCAGAAAAAGGACACGAGGACGTTACTTTTAATGCCCTGAAAGTACACAGAGAAGTGAGATAAAACTGAATGTCAATACACATAGTCCTCAAATGACGACACTTCACTTAGTGGCCGTTCGAAATTACAGCGACACTGAAAAAGTGATTTGTGACCATTTTTCAGACTTATGACCGTTTTAGCAGCCCCACGATCACGTGACGTACATTTGGATGCTTGACAACTGACTCACATTTATGACGGTTGCAGTGTCCCAAGGTCATGTGATCCCTTTTGCGACCTTCTGGCAAGCAAAGTCCATAGGGAAGCCAGATTCATTTAATAATAATAATAATAATAATTTTAATACTTATAAACCGCTCCCTCTCCCCATGGGGACTCGGGGCGGTGCACAAGTAGAATAAAAACAATAAATACATACAAACATTTCTTAAAAACAAATTAAACCTAACCTGCGCTAAAATTTCCCATTAAAACTGAACTATACTAAAACTACCCAGTAAAACCCCAAAGACAGAGAGACTATCCTAGGCCGGCCAGACAGAAAAGATGAGTTTTTAATTTAAGACGGAAGGAGCGGAGGTCCGTGGTCGTCCTAATATCGGGGGGAAGGTCGTTCCAGAGGGCCGGGCCCGCCACAGAGATAGCCCTTCCCCTGGGTGTCGCCCGCTGACAATGTCTAGTGGACGGCACCCAGAGAAGTCCCTCTCTGTGGGAGCGAATCGGCCGTGAGGATGTATGAGGCAGGATCCGATCCCGCAGGTAGCTAATTAAACTGCAGCCGTGATTCACTTACCGAATGTGGCAAGAAAAATGGGGCAAAATTCACTTCACAAACTTCTCGCTTAGCAACATAAATTTGGGGCTCAACTGTAGTTATACATTGAGGACTACCTGTAGTTCTCAACTTACAGCCATTTGTTTAATGATCTTTCAAAATTACGACGACACTGAAAATTCAGTCCCTGAATTCGAGACTTCGCTGTCCTAGCCTTAATCCCTTCATCACATTTCCCCCTAGCCTTTTTTAAAAAAATATGTTCTTTCAAAACTCTGGTGCCACCAATTGAAAAAAGTTGATGCTCATGATCTCAATAGTAGCAACTGTGAGGGGGATCTTGGCGTTCTGGTGGACAATCGCTTAATTTTGAGCCAGCCGTCTGCCCAAAAAGCCAACACAGTTCTAGGCTACATAAACAGAGGGAATGGAATCAAGATCACGTGAAGTGTTAATACCACTTTATAAGGCCTTGGTAAGGACACACTTGGAATACGGCATCCAGTTTTGGTCGCCACGATGTAGAAAAGATGTGGAGACTCTAGAAAGAGTGAAGAAAAGATCATGAAAGATGACTGAGGGATTGGAGACTAAAACGTATGAAGAATGGTTGCAGGAACTGGGTACCGTATGTCTAGTTTAATGAAAAGAAGGACTAAGGGAGACATGATAGCCGTGTTCCAATATCTCAGGGGTTGCTTCAAAGAAGAGGGTGTCAAGCTCTTCTCCAAAGCCCCTGAGGGCAGGACAAGAGGCAATTGGTCCCCAGACCTCTGTGCTCCCTAAGAAAATTTTGGTGGTCCGCAAGAAAATTATTTGCATTTTTTATATTGCACTAAATACTATTTATCTTTTTAAAAAATCATTCTGGTGGGCCACAGGATTTAAAATTATGAATTTAGTGGTCCATGAAGTCCGAAAGGTTGGCGATTCCTGGACGTGATTCTATCTTATGGATCTCAGCAACATTTTTAGAAGTTGTCTGAGCAGCTTCTCAAGCAAAAAGTTGACGTTTGCACTAAAACAAGGTCAAAGACATTTTCCAAACGAGCTGAGCTACTCTAAAAATACAATAACGATTCTCGCCCTTGGTTTCATTCTGCCAGGCCCAAATGTCCTTATGCCCACCCCTTCTCCGGCCGTATATTGTCCTGCCTGTGCCAAGAAGAAAAAAGAAAATTAAAGTACAGGCTGTGGGAGACTAAGATGTTGAGAAACTTTGATCGCTTTGAGGAATTGTCCTACACCTGCAACTTAAAAGCACTTTTGAAGGTATTCTGTGATTATTTTTTTTCTTCCCCAAATAAAGAGATTGTGACTCGCCTCCCACAGTCTAGGTCTAATTAAAACCAAGGCTGTGAAAATGTACACGCAGCGTTTTAAAGCTAGGCCTGAGAAGAGCCTCCTGTTTTAAGATCCCAGGTGAAAATGAGATCTTGTGGATTAGAACAGGTAAGGAACCGATGACCTGAGGAAGATTTAGGGTTTTTTAAATCCAGGGGTCTCTTTTGTGGCACAGAATGCCTTTTATGCATGGGTGGGTTCCTGCCAGTTCTAGCCTCTTCTACAGAAGAGGTTCCACCAATCCACAGTGCCGTTTAGAACCGGTTCCAGCTCCCTCCCCCTGCCTGTCCGCCCATCATCAGGATGAAGAGCGAGAGGAGGAATTCTGGGAGTTGAAGTCCACAAGTCTTAAAGCTGTCAACTTTGAACACCCCTGGGGTTTTATTTTTCCCTAAAGGGTGAGGGGTGCAAGGGTCTTGTAACTTGACAGCTTTAAGACTTGCGTGCTTCAAATGCCAGAGTTTCTGAGCCAACCTTTTGGTTGCTAAGCAAGAGCGTCGTTAAGTGAGTTTCATCACATTTTACAAGTTGGCCACGCCCACCCAGTTACATGACTGGCAAGCCCCTCCCTCTCAGTCACATGGCCAGCAAGCCACTCCCACAAAGCGGGCCACACCTACAGAAGAGGTTCTAAAAAATTTTTAAACTCTCCACTGCTTTTATGTCACGCTCGGTTGACTGGATCATTAGAAAATGATCGTAAAATAAATTGGCGCTGAAAATAAACTAATCAAGGAGAAAATAAACTAATCAAGGAGAGAAGCAACTTAGAATTAAGGAGAAATTTATTGACAGAACAATTAACCTCTGGAACAGCTTGCCTCCAGAAGTTGTGAATGCCCCAACCCTGGAAGTCTTTAAGAAGATGTTGGATAGCCATTTGTCTGAAATGGTATAAGGTTCCTGCCCATGCAGGAGGCTGGACTAGAAGACCTCCCCTTCCAACTCTGCTATTGTATTATTATTATTGAGGGCGAAAAACCAAAAAGCAGGGGAGAGGGGGGCATGTATAATAATAATAATAATAATAATAATAATAAATTCGAATTTATTAACCGCTCCCTCTCCCCACAGGGACCCGGGGCGGTGCACAGGAGAAACTAAAAACAATATAAACAATAAATACAAAAATACATACTTTAAAACACAATTAAACAATATCCCGTGCTAAAAATAATTAGAAACCCATTAAAATACATTTAAAATCTATAGACAGAGAGACTATCCAAGGCCGGCCAGTCGAAAGAAATGGGTCTTCAATTTCGTACGGAAGGAGCGGAGGTCAGTGGTCGTTCTGATATCGGGGGGAAGGTCGTTCCAGAGGGCCGGGCCCGCCACAGAGAGAGCCCTTCCCCTGGGCGTCGCCTGCTGACAAAGTCTAGTGGACGGCACCCGGAGAAGTCCCTCTCTGTGGGAGCGAATCGGCCGTGAGGATGTATGGGGCAGGATCCGATCCCGCAGATAGCTAGGTCCCGAGCCATGGAGCGCCTTGAAGATGATAATTAGCACCTTGAAGCGCACCCGGAAGACGACAGGCAGCCAGTGCAGCTCGCGCAAGAGCGGTGTAACGTGGGTGAACCTGGTGGTCCCCATAATTGCTCGCGCGGCTGCATTCTGAACTAACTGAAGCCTCCGGGTGCACCTCAAGGGAAGCCCCATGTAGAGAGAGTTACAATAGTCCAGTCGGGATGTCACGAGGGCATGAGTGACTGTGCGAAGGGCGTCCCGATCCAATAGGGGGCGCAATTGGCGAACCAGGCGAACCTGGTAAAACGCCCTCCTGGCCACGGCTGTCACTTGCTCTTCCATCGACAGCCGGGTATCCAGGAGGACACCCAAATTGCGCGCCCCATCCACAGGGGCAAGATGTTCGCCCCCTATGGCCAGCGTTGGAGAGAGCTGGTTGAATCGGGCAGCCGGAAACCACAGCCACTCGGTCTTGGTCGGGTTGAGCCTGAGTCCGTTACTTCCCATCCAGGTCCGCATGGCTTCCAGGCACTGGCACATCACCGCTACGGCATCGTTGGGGTGGTTTGGGGTAGATATGTACAGCTGGGTGTCATCAGCGTACAGGTGGTACTCTACCCCAAAACCACGGATGATCTCACCCAGCGGCTTCATATATGCATTAAACAGGAGAGGCGAGAGGACCGACCCCTGAGGCACCCCGCATGTGAGGGGTCTCGGGGTCGACCTCTGCTCTCCTGCCCGCACAAATTGCGATCGGCCAGAGAGGTAGGAGGAGAACCACCGTAAAACGGTGCCTCCCACCCCCAACCCCCCCAGCCGATGCAATAGGATACCATGGTCGATGGTATCGAAAGCCGCCGAGAGGTCTAATAGGACCAGGATGGAGGAACATCCCCCATCTCTGGCCCTCCAGAGATCATCTACCAACGCGACCAATGCCGTCTCGGTGCTATGCCCGGGCCGAAAGCCGGACTGGCGCGGATCTAGATACTCAATTTCCTCCAGGTGACGGGGAAAGAGGTCATACGCATAGCATTATGGGTTTGGGCACACCCACGCACGACCCCTCCCTGTGCTCCCCCCACTTTTGGCAGGTGATGGGGAAAAGGTTAGCCATCATTGTTCTAGAGCAGCGATGGCGAACCTACGGCACAACTAATTCACCCATTTTTAAAGCCATTTTTCGCCCTCCCCAGCAGGGGTGGGTTCCTGCCAGTTCTAAGCTCTTCTATAGAAGAGGTTCCACAAATCTACAGTGCCGTTTAGAACCGGTTCCAGTTCCCTCCCCACGCCCATCCACACATCATCAAAATGAAGACCAAGAAGAGGAGTTCTGGGAGTTGAAGTCCACAAGTCTTAAAGCTGTCAAGTTTGAACACCCCTGGAGGTTTTTTTCTAAAGGGTTAGGGGTGTTACAAGGGTCTTGTAACTTGACTTAAGACTTGCGTGCTTCAAATGCCAGAGGTTCTGAGCCAACATATTGGTTGCTAAGCAAGAGCGTTGTTAAGTGAGTTTCACCACATTTTACAAGTTGGCCACGCCCACCCAGTCACATGACTGCCAAGCTACTCCCACCCAGTCATATGACAGGCAAGCCACTTCCCCCCGGTCACATGGCCAGCAAGCCACTCCCACAAACAGACCACACCTACAGAAGAGGTTCTAAAAAAAATTGAAACCTACCACTGCTCCCCAGGTATTATAGGAGCCTGGGGAGAGTGAAAACAGCCCCCCCTCCCCGTTCCCTCCTGGAGGCCCTCCAGAGGCTTCAGGAGCTTCCCTGAAGGCTCCGGAGGACTAAAAATGACCCTACGAGCCAGTGGTGGGTTTCAAATTTTTTTAGAACCTACTCTCTGGGTGTGGCCTATTTTGTGGGCGTGGCTTGGCAATCATGTGAGGGTGGGAGTGGCCAACTTGTAAAATGTGGTGAAACTCATTTAACAATGCTCTTGCTTAGCAACCAAAATTTTGAGCTCAATTGTGATGATAAATTCTTTCTTTCTTTCTTTCTTTCTTTCTTTCTTTCTTTCTTTCTTTCTTTCTTTCTTTCTTTCTTTCTTTCTTTCTTTCTTTCTTTCCTTTCTTTTCCTTCCTTTCTTTTCTTACTTTCTGCCTTCCTTTCCTTTCCTTCCCATTGGGTTACTAGCAGTGGCAGGCCAGACTTACTTCTGGCTCCGCTGGTGGAACCCCCTCTCACCGGCTCTCTAAATTTCACCATCCGGCTCTTGCGAGTAGGTGAGAGCCTGCAGAAACCCACCACTGCTACGAGCAAGCCAGAAGTTCAGGAACGAACTTCCAGTTTGCTCGTAGGGTCCTTTTTAGTCCTCCAGGGCCTTCAGGGAAACCTCCTGAAGGTCTCTGAAGGCTCCAGAGGACTAAAAATGGCCCTATGAGCAGGGCTGTTTTTATTCCTCCAGAGGCTTCAGGGAAGCTCCTGAAGCCTCCGGAAGGACTCCGGAGGGGAGGGGTGGCTGTTTTCGCCCTCCCCAGGCTCCTATAAAGCCTCTGTAGCCTGGGGAGAGGGCAAAAAATGTATGTACAAAATGGGTGGAGCGCCTGTCATGCGCACATGAACACTGGGGGTGTGTGCACATTGCATTATGGGTGCGGCACGCCCACACATGACCCCCACCCCCTGCGCTGCCCCACCCCCTCTTATGGCACGCGAGCCTATAAAGGTTCGCCATCGCTGTTCTAGCGTCTCAACCAGGGGTGGGTTTCAATTTTTTTAGAACCTACTCTGTAGGTGTGGCCTATTTTGTGGGCGTGGTTTGGCAGTCATGTGACAGTGTGGGAGTGGCCACCTTTTAAAATGTGGTGAAACTCATTTAACAACGCTCTTGCTTAGCAACTAAAATTTTGGACTCAATTGTGATAATAAATTCTTTCTTTCTTTCTTTCATCGCTTCTCGGCATTTTGGCTAAGATCAAGTGTGTGTCTTTCTTTCTTTCTTTCTTTCTTTCTTTCTTTCTTTCTTTCTTTCTTTCTTTCTTTCTTTCTTTCTTTCCTTCCTTCCTTCCTTCCTTCCTTCCCTTTCCTTTCCTTCCCGTTGGGTCACTGGCAGCGGCGGGCCAGATTTACTTCCAGGTACGCCGGTGGAACCCCCTCTCACCGGTTCTCTAAATTTCACCAACCGGCTCTCGCGAGTAGGTGCGAGCCTGCAGAAACCCACCACTGACTCTCAGCGTCTTTGACGTCTATGCTACGAATGCCATTCCTAGCAGAAACACCTTAGAAAAATTCAGGTGAGACCCCGTGCAACTGCCTTTATTACAGTCACGAAATAGTTCCTTTTCTTAGCCATGGAGCAGGGGTCTCCAACCTTTGCAACTTTAAGTCTGAAGGACTACGGCTCCCAGACTTCTCCAGCCAGCAAAGCTGGCTGGAGAAGTCTGGGAGCTGAAGTCCTTCAGACTTAAAGTTGCAAAGGTTGGAGACCCCTGCCATGGAGGACTGCTTGTTTGTTCTTAGCATCTGTTCCTTGGAAAGTATATTCTCAGAAGCCATAAAACAGGAGGAATGCAAGCTTTGGGGAATTTAGGTGCTTCCGCTGTTATTGTGGATCGTTTTTGAGAAAGGCTTAATCATGTTTTCTTCTCAAGCGACATAAGAATGACCTCCTGCAACGCTCAGATCTTAACCCTCAAGATCTTTTCCTTATAGTTAGGCAAATTCTAGCGAGCTGCAACCCATCCGCATTACAGGCAGTCCTCGATTTACGACAGTTCATTTAATGGCCGTTCAAAATTATAAGAGTGAAAAAAAAGTGGCATACGACCGTTTTTTCACGCTTACCACCGTCGTAGCATCCCCATGGTCGCGTGATTTACATTCTGATGCTTGACAGCCGACTCACATTTATGACACTTGCCGTGTCCAGGAGGCATGTAAATCGCCTTTTGCGACAAGCAAAGTCAATGGGGAGGCCAGGTTCACTTAACGACTGTGTTATTAATTTAACAGCTGCAGGGATTCACTTAACAAACCTGACTGAGGACTATAAGCATAGGCTTTCCAAGCAGAGGGACGACCTGCGAGAGTGCAAGGCCAGGTACCGGCGTCTGGAGGCTCAGCGGGCTGAGATGGTCAGCCAGTTCCAGGCCATGATGCAGTCTCAAACTCAATTTGAGTCTGGGTGCGCTTCAAGGTGCTGACGACCATCTTTAAAGCGCTCCATGGCACGGGACCTAGCTATCTGCGAGATCGCATCCTACCCCATACATCCCTCCGACCGATCCGCTCCCACAGAGAGGGACTTCTCCGGGTGCCGTCCACTAGGCAATGCCAGCGGGCGACGCCCAGGGGAAGGGCCTTCTCTGTGGCGGGCCCAGCTCTATGGAACGACCTACCCCCCGACCTCAGAACAACTACGGACCTCCGCGCCTTCCGACAAAAGCTCAAGACTTATCTCTTCCAACAGGCCGGCCTGGCCTAACTTCCTTCCTGCCTTCTCAGTCTGAACATCTAAATTGTTTTAATTGGGTTTTTAAGGGGTTTAGTTTTTAGGATTTTAGGTTTTTTAGCGCAGGGATAAATTGTTTAATTTGATTTTATATATATTTATGATGTATTTATGTTTGTACATTTTTAATTCCCCTGTGCACCGCTCCGAGTCCCTTCGGGGAGAGGGAGCGGTCTACAAATTAAATTTATTATTATTTATTATTATTATTATTAATTTACCTGGGGGCCGCTGGAGGCAGAGTCTGGGTGAGGCCGGGCCGCATAAGGGATTCCTTATATTAATATTAATACTAATATTAATACTAATATTATACTTTCATATCACTGTGGGGGCCACAAGATACCGTCCCGCGGGCCGCAATTGGCCCGCGGGCCGCGAGAATGAGACCTCTGCACTAGGCAAAGTCCTCCGACTCTTTGCCACCAGCAGCACTTTCCTCCAGCCTTTGCCCAAAGCCCCACACAAGGAGGCTGAAGCAGATCCCAAGTTGGAATTTCTGCCCCACACAAAAAGACCCCGAAGGGGGAGCCTCTCTGCAGCAACACAAACGTTCATTGCACGTATCCGGTCCAGGGATCGTAGTTTGAGGAGCCCTGATTTAGTGGATTCCAAAAAATGCAAATAATTTTTCTGCGGACCACCCAAATTTTCTCGCCGACCACCAGTGGTCCACGCCCTACCAGTTGGTGACCTCTGGTTTGGAAGACCTCCAAGGTTCCTTCCAACTCTGCTATTCTGCTATTCTTCTTTTCTAAATAGGCATTGAAACCTCCTGGCAGTGTTTTCCTCCAATGTGAGGGTTCCAGGTTGGGGATTAAAAAAAACGCCAAATAGTTGCATCAGTTTGGAATCTTCTTTTGACGTGAAACTTCTAGTATTCTAGTGGAGGGGGCTGCATTCAAGGACCCTGGAGAAGGAAGCTCAGACAGATAATTTGGCTTTCTGGTGCCCTGGTAATTAATGTCCCTGTAGCACTTTGCAAACAATCACTGGCTTTCCTTTGTCTAGGAGCAAATAAGAGCTGCTTTGAAGTTTCCCTTTAGAAAGCAAAGGAAACCACAGCTAAGTTCAACTTTCCCTGGCCTTTTTTTCCCCCCCAAAAAAGATGTCAGATGATATTCAGTAGAAAACCAAAATATGTTTTGTTGGGTTATATTCCTGCAGCCATTAATGTTGGATTTTATCTTCGTAAATAGAGGGAATGGGACTGATGAAATTGGGAGAAGTAAGAGGTTATGTGCAGTCATTTTTCACCCTATTTGAAATCTAACACTATCTAACAAAATGAAATTCAATGGTGAAAAGAGTCAGGTTCTACATTTAGGCAACAAAAATGAAATGCACAGGTGGTACCTTGCTCAATAGCTGTAACTGTGAAAGGGATCTTGGAGTCCTAGTGGACAACCACTTAAATATGAGCCAGCTGTGTACAGCAGCTGCCAAAAAAGCCAACACAGTTCTAGGCTGCATAAACAGAGGGATAGAATCAAGATCACGTGAAGTGTTAATACCACTTTATAAGGCCTTGGTAAGGCCACACTTGGAATACGGCATTCAGTTTTGGTTGCCACAATGTAAAAAAAGATGTGTAGACTCTAGAAAGAGTGCAGAGAAGAGCAACCAAGAGGATTAGGGGACTGGAAGCTAAAACATATGAGGAACGGTTGCAGGAACTAGGCATGTGTAGTTTAATTAAAAGAAGGAGTAGGGGAGACATGATAGGAGTCTTCCAATATCTCAGGGGTTGCCACAAAGAAGAGGGAGTCAAACTATTCTCCAAAGCCCCTGAGGGCAGAACAAGAAGCAATGGGTGGAAACTAATCAAGGAGAGAAGCAACTTAGAACCGAGGAGAAATTTCCTGACAGTTAGAACAATTAATCAGTGGAACAGAAGTTGCCTCCAGAAGCTGTGAATGCCCCAACACTAGAAGTCTTTAAGAAGATGTTGGATAGCCATTTGTCTGAAACGGTATAGGGTTTCCTGCCAAGGCAGGGGGCTGGACTAGAAGACCTCCAAGGTCCCTTCCAACTCTGCCATTGTATTGTATTAAATAAAGAAAAGAAATGGTCAACGGCATAGAACAAGCAAGCTCGCCAGACTAATATTTTGTTGGGGACATTCAAAGATCCTGCATAGTTCCAAAGCAGTTTTAATCCTCTAAAGGTAAAGGTAAGGATTCCCCTCGTACATATGTGCTAGTCGTTCCCGACTAGGGGGCGATGCTCATCTCTGTTTCAAAGCCGAAGAGCAAGAGCTGTCCGAAGACATCTCCATGGTCATGTGACTGGCATGACTAAACACCAAAGGCACACGGTACGCGGTTACCTTCTCACCAAAGCTGGTTCCTATTTTTCTAGTTGCATTTTTAAGTGCTTTCGAACTGCTAGGTTGGCAGAAGCTGGGACAAGTAACAGGAGCTCACTTCGTTACACGGCGCTAGGGATTCGAACCACAGAATTGCCGACTTTCTGATCGACAAGCTCTGCATCTTAGCCACTGAGCCACCACGTCCCCTATCCTCTACAGCAGGGGTCCCCAACCTTTGCAACTTTAAGTCTGAAGGACTTCAGCTCCCAGAATTCTGCAGCCAGCTTTGCTGGCTGGAGAATTCTGGGAACTGAAGTCCTTTAGACTTAAAGTTGCAAGGGTTGAGGACCCCTGCTCTACAGAGAGTTAAATGGATTTTTTGCCCCTTGAAACTCTCCTGAACAATGAATCCATATTCCAAGTCTGGCGAAGCCTAAATACAAACTGTTTTCTTTCATCATGTGTCGTTTTTTTATTTTAATACTTTTGCAAAAAAAAAATTAAGCTTGATTTAATTTTCAGGGTTTCATTCCTGTGCAGAATCAAATCAAATCAAACTCAAATCAAACCTTTTATTGTCAGAGTACAACATGTGCGCAATGGGATTGGCTGAGCCTCTTGATTTGGGAGCCAGGTTGTCTGTACGGCATGATTAAAAGGGTCAAGATGCTAGCCCTCAAGGTGCCACCAAGAGGGGCTGCTACAGAGAGGAAGGAGTCAAGCTATTCTCCAAACCACCTGAAGGCCACACAAGGAATAATGGATGGAAACTGACCAAGGAGCGATTCAACCTTGAAACAAGGAGGAATTTTCTGACAGTGAGAAGAATCAACCCATGGAACAGAAGTTGCCTTCGGAGGTTGTGGGGGCTTCATCATTGGAAGCTTTCAAGAAGAGCCTAGACTGCCATCTGCCAGAAAGGGTGTAGGGCAGTGATGGCGAACCTTTTTTGGCCCGCGTGCCAAAAGCGGGGGGAGCGCAGGGGGGTTCTGCACAGGCATGCCGCACCCATAATGCTATGCACATGACCAGTGCTCCCCCTCATTTTTGGCGTGCTTTTTTCACCCTCCCCAGGCTCCAGAGGCTTTATAGGAGCCTGGGGAGGGTGAAAAATGACCATACAAGCCAGTGGTGGGTTTCTGCAGGCTCGCACCTACTCACAAGACCCGATTGGTGAAATTTAGAGAACCGGTGA
This sequence comes from Rhabdophis nuchalis, assembly GCA_039707465.1. Taxonomy (NCBI): domain Eukaryota; kingdom Metazoa; phylum Chordata; class Lepidosauria; order Squamata; family Natricidae; genus Rhabdophis; species Rhabdophis nuchalis. The sequence goes on along the minus strand of CM077643.1, from coordinate 398,118,430 downwards.
GAGGGGGTTCCACCGGCGTACCTGGAAGTAAATCTGGCCCGCCGCTGCCAGTGACCCAACGGAAAGGAAAGAAAGAAAGAAAGAAAGAAAGAAAGAAAGAAAGAAAGAAAGAAAGAAAGAAAGAAAGAAAGAAAGAAAGAAAGAAAGAAAGAAAGAAAGAATTTATCATCACAATTGAGTCCAAAATTTTGGTTGCTAAGCAAGAGCGTTGTTAAATGAGTTTCACCACATTTTAAAAGGTGGCCACTCCCACCCTGTCACATGACTGCCAAGCCACGCCCACAAAATAGCCCACACCTACAGAGTAGGTTCTAAAAAATTTGAAACCCACCACTGATACAAGCAATCCAGAAGCAACCCTAGGTTTGTCCATAGGGGCGTTTTTCGTCTTCTGAAGCCTTCAGGGAAGCCGGAATTCCATTCCTGAACTTCCGGTTTTCCCGTAAAGCTGTTTTTACATGCTCCGGAGGTTTCAGGGAAGCCTCCGGAGGGCAAAAAATGGCCTCAAAAAGAAAGCCAAAATCAGTTAGCCAGTGCGCGCATGCATAGGCTCGCCATCAGGGGTATAGGGTGTTAGGAGTGTAATCCTAGTGTTGGGTAGGCCATGATTACAAATGGCCTGTGTTACTTTAAAGGTTATGTATTTGAATGTAATTAGCTGCTGTAATTAACTCAGCAATAAGAGGAAGCCAGGAGAGCTCTCTCTCTCTCTCTCTCTCTCTCTCTGCTCGCTCGCTCTGACTGACTGACTGAGTTTGCAGAACAAGGAAGAATCGTGGATTGCAACTGTAAGCAATTGTTTGTGAGTTAAGGACTGTATTTGACTCAATATCTACTATCACTGCTTGTGAAGCAGTAGTATAATTTTCATCACAAGTAAAGCTACTTGTTTTTACTAGCAGTGTCTAAGACTCTATCCGGGTGTCTACTAGCAACGTTTTCACTTGCTGCACATTCCGCTGCACAACTTTCTGTCTCCTAAAGGAGAGATCCCCAACATAGGGTCTCCTGCTTATGCGGGGGGGTTGGACTAGATGACCTACAAGGTCCCTTCCAACTCGATCTGTGAATCGATTATGGGGTAATTGCAGAATACAATACAATACAATACAGTAGCAGAGTTGGAAGGGATCTGCCCGAACCGGCTACTGTGATCCTTTTTTGCGACCTTCTGACAAGCAGTCAATGGGGAAGACACATTCACTTAACAACCATGTTACTTTGAGCAACTTTAGCTGTGAAAGAGCATCTTGGTCAATATAAAGTCTCTGTCTTTCAAAATACACCAGAATCTCCATCCTGGGATCCTCCTTGGGGAGAATCAAGAAGGCTGAAATGCCCAATACAATAGCAGAGTTGGAAGGGACCTTGGAGGTCATCTAGTCCAACTCCCTGCTAGGCAGGAAACCCTATACTGTTTGAGACAAATGGCTACCCAACATCTTCTTAAAGACTTCCAGGATTGGGACATTCACAACTTCTGGAGGCAACTTCTGTTCCACTGATTGATTGTTCTCACTGTCAGGAAATTCCTCCTCAGTTCTAAGTTGCTTCTCTCCTTGATTAGTTTCCACCCATTGCTTCTTGTTCTGCCCTCAGGTGCTTTGGAGAATAGCTTGACTCCCTCTTCTTTGTGGCAGCCCCTGAGATATTGGAAGGCTGCTATCCTGTATCCCCCATTAAACCTGACATACCCAGTTCCTGCAACCGTTCTTCATATGTTTTAGCCCAGGGGTCTCCACCCTTTGCAACTTTAAGTCTGAAGGACTTCAGCTCCCAGAATTCTGGGAGCTGAAGTCCTTCAGACTTAAAGTTGCAAAGGTTGGAGACCCCTGTTTTAGCCTCCAGTCCCGGACTCAAAAATGAGGGTCGAAAAGCAAAGAATTCCTCTTCTGCAACACTCCACACACACACATACACACACTCTTGCCAGCTCATATAGCCCCCTCCCCTCCCTTTTTTTTTCCTAAAGTGAACTGATACTTGCACAAGACACTTGCACTTTGGACGGGTGTCCTTCTGCTCCATTGCACACCCGTCTAATGGCTCCTCTGTTAATATTTAAGAAAGAATCCAAGGAAAAGGTAAAAGGAATGGAACAGGACAAATTTCTACATTTTCTTGGCGGAGGAGAAGTTCCTCTCCCCCCACCCCACCCCCGGCTCCCCATCCTCAAAAATCTTCCTCTTTTAAAAAAAACAACAAGAGCTCATATAGAAAAAAATCCAAAGTAGCCAGGATTATAATTTTGAAATTCTTGGGACCTTCCTTAAAAAAAAATAATAATAATATAGCAGTAAAGTGCAGAAGTCGCCATGGAGTCTACGAGCCTGGTCATCTGTTCAGCTGGCATTTGTGCCCTTTGCTTTATAATCCCTAACCGGGAATCTCCGTAGGACATGGGTGAAAAAGTAAGGATGGCAATTACGATAATGTAATTGAAGCGACACCTGGTTTTTATGGGCATCCCACATCTGGAATTTTTTTACCACGCCCTGCAGCTACCCCTGGCTTGCCTCCTTCCTGAAAACATCTGCATGGCCGCTGTAGCCGATTGGATGCTGGGACTACACTCTCTGCTTTCTGTTCACCAAGGGCAGCCTGAAATGAAAACAAATGCAGGTAGTCCTCAGCTTACTACCACAATCCACCCCCAAAATTTCCACTGAGGAGCGAGATGGTCGTTAAGTGAGTTTGCCCCAGTTTAAAACCTTTCTTAATAATAATAATAATAGTTAATAATAATAATAGTTAATAATAATAATAATAATAAATAATAATAATAGTTAAATTTATTAACCGCTCCCTCTCCCCACAGGGACTCTTGCTGCCCGTGTTAAGTGAATCACTGAAGTGATTAAGTTAGTAAAAAGTTGTTAAGCTAGTAAAAAGAAGGATTAGGGGAGACATGATAGCAGTCTTCCAATATCTTAGGGGTTGCCACAAAGAAGAGGGAGTCAAACTATTCTCCAAGGCACCTGAGGGCAGAACAAGAAGCAATGGGTGGAAACTAATCAAGGAGAGAAGCAACTTAGAACTGAGGAGAAATTTCCTGACAGTTAGAACAATGAATCAGTGGAACAACCTGCCTCCAGAAGTTGTGAATGCCCCAACACTGCAAGTCTTCAAGAAGATGTTGGAGAGCCATTTGTCTGAAATGGTATAGGGCTTCCTGCCTAGGCAGGGAGTTGGACTAGATGACCTCCAATGTCCCTTCCAACTCAGCTATTGTATTGGGCATTTCAGGCTTCTTGGTTCTCCCCAAAGAGGATCCCAGGATGGAGATTCTGGCGTATTTTGAAAGACAGAGACTTTCTATTGACCAAGATGCTCTTTCACAGCTAAAGTTGCTCAAAGTAACACGGTTGTTAAGTGAATGTGTCTTCCCCATTGACTGCTTGTCAGAAGGTCGTAAAAAAGGATCACAGTAGCCGGTTCGGGCCGGTTCGAGCAAACATGTAGTGGCTAGTGGAGGGTGGCATCCCTGCCCACCTGCCCCAGTGCTATGCTGTCCTATTTAGCCACATTTTCTAAGCCGTGCACATGTGTGCAAGCCACGCGCACAAGCAAAATGCACTCCCATTCTCGGTGCATGGCAAACTCCCGGAATCACAGGATCCCGGAATATTGCAACTGTCATGGATGTGAATCAGTTGTCAAACATCCGAATTTTGATCCCATAGGGATACTGCAACAGTCGTAAGTGTGAAAGCCGTCACTTTGCTCATTGTCGTTGTAACTTTGGACAGTCATTCAGTGAATGGTTGTAAGTCAAGGGCTCTCCGTATTATGCTATTCTGTTATAGGGGATTGCGTTTTCCCAAGTGGGATTGAAAAAGCTAAGCAGGGGGAGATTTGTTCTATATTTGAAGGGGAGACAAGCAGGAATTTTCAGCACTCTCAGGGGAAAACGGAGGAAAAAAATTAAATTCGCTCTGTCATCAAGAAAAAACCCTAGATCAGGGGTGTCAAACTGAAGGCCTGAGGCAGGATCTGGACCATAGGGTGCTTCGATCTGGCCTGCCGAGCCACCCTAGAAACAGCGAAGGACATCCGCCAGCGAAAACTGAGCTCGGAAGGGCCACATTTTCACTAGCAGAGGGCTGCCAAAAATGGAGGGCTGCAAGCGGCAATCTCAAGCTCCGTTTTTGCTGGCAGGGGATTGCAGGAGGCCATCGCAGCTGAAATGGAGCCTGTGAGCCTGTTTTCGCTGGCAGAGCACTTGGGCTCCCTCAGGCGCTTCCAACACAAGTGAGGTCGAGCTGGCCATGCCCACCCTGGCCACGTCCACTCCTGCCTATCAGATCAAACACAACCCTGACGCTGCCCTCAGTGAAATCGAGTTTGACACCCCTGTCCTAGATGTGCATTAAATCACCAGTGTTGAGGTGGACTCACTGGAAACTTGAGTTGAGTGTCATAATTTTAACCATTGTTAAACAAATGGTTGTAAGATAAGGACTATATATTTGTCCAACATGGTCACCTCAGTCTTCCTTCCTTCCCTCCCTCCTTCCTTCCTTCCTTCCTTCCTTCCTTCCTTCCTTCCTTCCTTCCTTCCTTCCTTCCTTCCTTCTTTCTTTCTTTCCTTCTTTCTCTCCCTCCCTCCTCCTTCCTTCTTTATTTATTTATTCTTTCTTTCCCTCCCCTTATTCTATTCTATTCCATTCCATTCCTTATTCTATTCTATTCTATTCTATTCTACTCCATTCCTTATTCTATTCTATCCTATTCTATCCTATTCCATCCCATCCCATCCCATTCCTTATTCTATTCTATTCTATTCCATTCCATTCCATTCCATTCCATTCCATTCCTTATTCTATTCTATTCCATTCCATTCCATTCCATTCAAGGAACAATTGTAAGTCCTCCTCATTACAGTGCCATTCTAACTTGAAACAGTGAATTATTGGTAAACAGTGATTACTCAAACTCACAATCCAGCAGGGATCCGCGTAATTATGTTTAATGAACATATTTATTAAATATATGTTTAAATATTGAACAATTAAAACATTATTTGGGGGTACAAATGGAATTCTGCCTCAGAGTGCCTTATACACGAAAAGTAACCTTGCTTTTGTTCCATAGATTACCTGATTTATTTATTCATTAAATTTATTGGCTGCCCATTTTACCAAACAGGTAACTCTTCATTAGCAAGCAGTTCTGCTGATATGTAACCATTATTAACGTCATTATTGTGATTGTGTCATGTTTTACATGTTGACATTAACCTTACTGTGTGCCCTGCAGGATTGAGGAAGGCCTATTAATATTTTTAAATAAATAATTAGATCCGAAGGAGGACAACTAACCTATTCTTACCCAGAAATACTGAGATTATAATTCCCCAAATTCCCAATCAAGTCATAACCTGTTGAATTTGGAGGGTGGCAGGATGAAGAAGGCAATGCCTTAATGATGGTCTTGTCCATCTTAAAATGGGCTTGGACATTCTTCAACAGACAACTCTTCAAATAGAGCTTCAACCTTGGCAACTTTAGGACAGGTGGATTCCCTCACTTGTGAATGGATCAAAGACTTCCTGACTGATCGTCCACAAACAGTAAGGGTTGGGTCCTTTACATCTTCCACACTGAAGCTCAGAAGAGGCTCCCCTCAGGGCTGTGTGCTCAGCCCCTACCTCTACTCACTGTATACATATGACTGCATATCCTCTGATCCATCCAACATCATAATAAAGTTTGCAGATGACACAACGGTGGTGGGTCTCATAACTGGAGGGGACGAATCAGCATACAGGGAAGAAGTCCAGAAGGAATCCGCATGGTGCTCAAGAAACAACTTACACCTAAATACTAGCAAGACAAAGGAGATGGTGCTAGATTTCTGGAAGCACAGAGAGGAACCTGCCCCACTGTATATCGAGGGGGGCTGTGTGGAGAGGGTTTCCTCTTTTAAATTCGTAGGAGTGCTTATTAGCCAAGATCTCACCTGGAAAAACAACACATCTTTGGTGATTGGAAAGGCCCAACAGAGACTTCATTTCCTTAGAGTCCTGTGGAAAAATCAGGTGGAACAACGGCTGATGACCTCTTTCTATCGGTCCACCATAGAAAGTGTCCTCACATATTGTATCACAGTGTGGTATAATAATAATAATAATAATAATAATAATTTAATATTTATATAACCGCTCCCTCTCCCCATAGGGACTCGGGGCGGTGCACAGGTAGAATAAAAACAATAAAAATATACAGACATTTCTTAAAAACAAATTAAACCTAACCTGCGCTAAAATTCCCCATTAAAACTAAACTATACTAAAAACTACCCAATAAAACCCCAGAGACAGAGAGACTATCCCAGGCCGGCCAGACAGAAAAGATGAGTTTTTAATTTAAGACGGAAGGAGCGGAGGTCCGTGGTCGTCCTAATATCGGGGGGAAGGTCGTTCCAGAGGGCCGGGCCCGCCACAGAGAGAGCCCTTCCCCTGGGCGTCGCCCGCTGACAAAGTCTAGTGGACGGCACCCGGAGAAGTCCCTCTCTGTGGGAGCGAATCGGCCGTGAGGATGTATGAGGCAGGATCCGATCCCGCAGGTAGCTAGATCCCGAGCCATGGAGCGCTTTAAAGATGATAATTAACACCTTGAAGCGCACCCGGAAGACGACAGATAGCCAGTGCAGCTCGCGCGAGAGCGGTGTTACATGGGTAGACCTGACGGTTCCCATAATTGCTCGCGCGGCTTCATTCTGGACTAGCTGAAGTCTCCGGGTGCACCTCAAGGGAAGCCCCATGTAGAGAGAGTTACAATAGTCCAGTCGGGATGTCACGAGCACGTGAGTGACTGTGCGAAGGGCATCCCGATCCAATAGGGGGCGCAATTGGCGAACCAGCGAACCTGGTAAAACGCCCTCCTGGCCACGGCTGTCACCTGATCTTCCATGGACAGCCGGGCATCCAGGAGGACACCCAAATTGCGCGCCCCATCCACAGGGGCAAGATGTTCGCCCCCTATGGCCAGCGATGGAGTAAGCTGGTTGAATCGGGCAGCCGGAAACCACAGCCACTTGGTCTTGGTCGGGTTGAGCCTGAGTCCATTACTTCCCATCCAGATCCGCACGGCTTCCAGGCACTGGCACATCACCGCTACGGCATCGTTGGGGTGGTTTGGGGTAGATATATACAACTGAGTGTCATCAGCGTATAGATGGTACTCTACCCCAAAACCACGGATGATCTCACCCAGCAGCTTCATATATGTGTTAAACAGGAGGGGTGAGAGGACCGACCCCTGAGGCACCCCACATGTGAGGGGTCTCGAGGTCGACCTCTGCCCCCCTGCCAACACAAATTGCGATCGGCCAGAGAGGTAGGAGGAGAACCACCGTAAAACGGTGCCTCCCACCCCCAACCCCCCCAGCCGATGCAATAGGATACCATGGTATGCTGGTTTAACAGTTGCGGAGGGGAAGGCACTACAGAGAGTGATCAATTCGGCACAAGAAACCATCTGACATCACTAGATGACATCGCCAGATCTCGCTACTTTAGCAGAGTAAGCAAGATTCTCATAGATGATTCACACCTTGGTTGGTATCTCTTTGCCCTTCTACCATCAGGCAGAAGATATCAAAGTATAGCCAGCCGAACAAACAGGTTTAAAGATAGCTTCTATCCTTGGGCTGTGAGACTTTTAAATTCAACCACAATCACTCCATGCACATGCTAGTTTTTTCTTTTTTCTTACCTCTCTCTTTTTTGTTTCTGTTATAATTTTGCACCAGTGAAGTTAAAACCAATTTCATTGTAATTTTAGTACAATGACAATAAAGATTATTATTATTATTATTAATTACCAGAAATCCCCATTGCTGGGTGGGGAATTCTGGGAGTTGAAGTCCACCTGGCCTAAAGTTGCCAAGGTTGGAAAACACTGAAGCAGAAGAAGGGTCCTTGAGAAAATAGATCTTATGGGATTTTGTTTTTTTATCTATCTATCTATCTATCTATCTATCTATCTATCTATCTATCTATCTATCTATCTATCTATCTATCTATCTATCCATCCATCCATCCATCCATCCATCCATCCATCCATCCATCCATCCATCCATCCATCCATCTATCTATCTATCTATCTATCTATCAAGATGGCTGTGTGTGTGTTTTCCAGTATAACTCTGGAATGCCTTCAGCAATTTCAACCAAACTTGGCACACAGATGACGTACTCTCTGGAAACAAATACTGTGGGGGTAAGACACCCCTAACACCCCTCAGGGTGTGTGTTCTGTCACGATACAGCCTGTTGTGCCTTAAAATGGATTCTACTGTACTGACTTAAAATGGCTTCTACTGTACAGCGCTGTGGAGTTGTCGTGGTAATGGCTTCACAGTACTCCACAAGGGGGCTCCCTCCGGTAAGGGGAGAAATCCAACATTAGAAATTGCGGTTATGTTCATGGAAAGAGGGTTGGGATAAATAACTATCCGGGCAGGACCGCGGCATCAGCAAGTAGAAATATATATATATATATGTATTTGAGTTCTGATCTTAAGATGATCACAGAAAGGAAGGAATTACACCAATGCGTCATATGAGGAAACAGGAAAGAAAAATAGTTGGTGAGTAGTGGCTAGGTTATTCTCTTCTCCTTTGGAAGGAATATATCATTGTTAGCCCGAGGCACTGCCAACCCCAGGAAGCACCTCCGAGAAGCTGATGTGGTCACTGAGGTTCCCACCCAAACATTAGTAATGGAGCATGAAGGAATCAGCAGAAACTGGTGGCAGCTGGCAGGTGAATTTTGGTGGGAATCCTAAGCTCGTCTCTGTGACAGTGTCCAACTTGGCATGGTGGGCAGATGTCCAAATCCAGAGAGAATTCCACCAAAAGCATTTGGTTACAAATTCGTTGAGACCAAAATGTAACCCAGGTGCACAAGGATGATGATCTTACCAGATGGCCTGATTTTTTTCAGCTCCTTTAATTTTATTTGTTGGTTTGTTTATTTATAGGTAAAGGTAAAAGTTCCCCTCGCACATATGTGCTAGTCGTTAACGACTCTAGGGGGAGGTGCTCATCTCCGTTTCAAAGCCAAAGAGCCAGCGCTGTCTGAAGACGTCTCCGGGGTCATGTGGCCGGCATGACTCAACGCTGAAGGCGCACGGAAGGCTGTTCCCTTCCCACCAAAGGTGGTCCCTATTTTTCTACTTGCATTTTTACATGCTTTCAAACTGCTAGGTTGGCAGAAGCTGGGACAAGGAACGGGAGCTCACTTCGTTATGTGGCGCTAGGGATTCAAACTGCTGAACTGCCGACCTTTCTGATCGACATGCTCAATGTCTTAGCCACTGAGCCACCGCACCCCTTTTTGTTTATTTATATCCCAGCTTTATTTTTTGTAATAAATAACGCAGGGCAGTGAACACCAACTCCTTCCTCTTTCTATTTTCCCCACAACAATGACCCTGTCGGGTGGGTTGGGCTGAGAGAGAGCTGCTGATTGGCCCAAAGTCACCCAGCTGGCTTTTATGCCTAAGGCAGGACTAGAATTCACAGTCTCCTGACGATTGGCCCAAAGTCACCTAGATGGCTTTTATGCCTAAGGCGGGACTAGAATGCGCTGTCTCCTGATGATTGGCCCAAAGTCACCTAGATGGCTTTTATGCCTAAGGCGGGACTAGAATGCGCTGTCTCCTGACGATTGGCCCAAAGTCACCTAGATGGCTTTTATGCCTAAGGCAGGACTAGAATTCACAATCTCCTGACGATTGGCCCAAAGTCACCTAGATGACTTTTATGCCTAAGGCGGGACTAGTATTCACTGTGTCCTGACGATTGGCCCAAAGTCACCCAGCTGGCTTTTATGCCTAAGGCGGGACTAGAATTCACAGTCTCCTGACGATTGGCCCAAAATCACCTAGATGGCTTTTATGCCTAAGGCTGGACTAGAATTCACAGTCTCCTGACGATTGGAATTAATTTAATATATTTTTAATTGATGTATATTGTATTTATGGTTTTATATAATGCCTGTGCGCCGCCCTGGGTCCTAACAAGGAGAAGGGCGGGGTATAAATTTAATAAAATAAATAAAAAAAATAAAATGCCTAAGGCGGGACTAGTATTCACTGTGTCCTGACGATTGGCCCAAAGTCACCCAGCTGGCTTTTATGCCTAAGGCAGGACTAGAATTCACAGTCTCCTGACGATTGGCCCAAAATCACCTAGATGGCTTTTATGCCTAAGGCTGGACTAGAATTCACAGTCTCCTGACGATTGGCCCAAAGTCACCTAGATGGCTTTTATGCCTAAGGCGGGACTAGAATGCGCTGTCTCCTGATGATTGGCCCAAAGTCACCTAGATGGCTTTTATGCCTAAGGCGGGACTAGAATGCGCTGTCTCCTGACGATTGGCCCAAAGTCACCTAGACGGCTTTTATGCCTAAGGCGGGACTAGAATGCGCTGTATCCTGACGATTGGCCCAAAGTCACCTAGATGGCTTTTATGCCTAAGGCGGGACTAGAATGCGCTGTCTCCTGACGATTGGCCCAAAGTCACCTAGCTGGCTTTTATGCCTAAGGCGGGACTAGAATTCACTGTCTCCTGATGATTGGCCCAAAGTCACCTAGATGGCTTTCATGTCTAAGGCGGGACTAGAACCCACTGTATCCTGGTGATTGGTTCATCAGGCAGATGGCTTTCACGATCAAGGTAGAATTTGAACTCATAATTTATCACTTTCTCATCATTTGCTCTTTCTTGCTTCACTCACAGAACGCTTTAATTTGGATTTCTTACATCAGAATAGAATAGAATGGAATGGAAGGGAAGGGAAGAGTTGGAGGGGACCTTGGAGATCATCTAGTCCAACCCACTAGATTCCAACTCCAGCGTTCTCAGCATCTATTCTCATCTATTAACATTATGTGGCGACAGGTCTATTTCTAATCCCCAGGGGCAGAATCCTCTGTGGGAGGAGAGATACAGTATTTTAAAAAAGAATCAAAATGAAGGCCACACCTGCCCACAGGTCATGTCGCTTTTTAAAATGCTCATAGGCACAATTTTGACTCCTTCAATGATTGCTTTTCTGGATGCCCTCTGAATTGGTTATCATTTGTCCCTAAACTATACAAACCAGGGTAATTTAAGAGTGTGGCCGTTATTATTAGTGGCCTAACTTATTATTCGTGTTTCCTCGGATGAAACAGGTAAAAGTTAACAGAATAACAGAAGAGTTGGAAGGGACCTTGGAGGTCTTCTAGTCCAACCCCCTGCTCAAGCAGGGAACCTTATGCAATTTCAGGCAAATTTCTCCTTAAAAACCTCCAGCTGTGCAGAGTTTTTAACATGCCTCTCTACTTGGACTCAAAAACCCGATGACCAATGTTATAATTCTCTCTGACCAGTGAGGACCGGAGAGCAGGAAAAAAATCGTATCAGCTCTATTTACTTCAAATTAAGCCTCGAGAATGAAACACAGCGGGGGGGGGGGGGGAGAGGAGGGGGATAAATCAGCCCATTCGGCTTTGTGAAGTTGTTTGTCTGAAAGCACCATCCTTCTTCAAATCTGGGCTGAACCCTTGGGCAAACACTGGGGAGGGTGATCGCACAACCGATACCAGCAGCGCGACAAAGCTTGCAGAAGATAAAAGAAGAGCCAATGAATTTTTAGGTGGCACCAAGTCGAGTGGGCACCGCTGTTTCGAAGGAGGGTTTCGAGAAATCCGACAAGTTCCCAGGAGCCCGCTAAGAAGAATCGGGGCCCTTGTAAACTAAACTTTTAACAGTTGGGTAGGTAGGTTCAAGCTTGAGTAAATACTGTAGGTGGATCCATTAGGACCCTGGAAGGATGTTAGCCAGACAAGATTGCTCCAGGATATGAAACAATGGATTTATAGTATTTTAACTGGACATTTTAAAACAAAAAACCAGCAGCAATTTGGCAATGGGGTATTCTTGCTCACCGAAGCAGAGTCCAGATAGCCATCTGTCTCGACTGCCTTACTATGGATTCCTGCAACGAGCGGAGTTGGACTCCACACCCTATTCTAAGGTCCTTACGACAGAAAAAAACTATTGGTAGTCCTCAAAGTGTTAATACCACTTTATAAGGTCTTGGGAAGGCCACACTTGGAATACTGCATTCAGTTTTGGTCGCCAAGATGTAGAAAAGATGTGGAGACTCTAGAAAGAGTGCAGAGAAGAGCAACCAAGAGGATTAGGGGACTGGAGGCTAAAACATGAAGAACGGTTGCAGGAACTGGGTATGCCTAGTTTAATGAAAAGAAGGACTAGGGGAGACATGATAGCAGTGTTCCGATATCTCAGGTGGTTGGCACAAAGAAGAGGGAGTCAAGCTATTCTCCAGGGCACCTGAAGGCAGGACAAGAAGCAATGGGTGGAAACTAACCAAGGAGAGAAGCAACGTAGAACTGAGGAGAAATTTCCTGACAGTGAGAACAATTAATCAGTGGAACAGAAGTTGCCTCCACAAGTTGTGAATGCTCCAACACTGATTAAGAGGATGTTGGATAGCCATTTGTCTGAAACGGTGTAGGGCTTCCTGCCTAGGCTGGGGGTTGGACTAGATGACCTCCAAGGTCCCTTCCATCTCTGCTATTGTATTGTATTATTGTATTGAATAATGACAGTTCCTGTAAAAAGTGACTTATGGGCATTTTTCATACTTAACGACCACAGCAGCATCCCCATTGCCACGCTCGCCAACCGGTTCATATTTATGACGATTTGCAGGCTCCCCCGGGTCACACGATCCGTTTTGTGACTTTCTGACAAGCCAAGTCAATGAGGAAGACAGATTCACCTTAACAAGTGTGTTGCTGGCATAACCATTGCAATTCGGTTAACGACTGCGGCAAGGAAGTCATAAAGTGGGAGTTGGATGCAACACCCTATTCTAGAGTCCTTACAACAGAAAAAAAATAACTATTGGTAGTCCTCGAATAGCGTGTTGCTGGCATAACCACCGCAGCAATTTGCTTAACGACTGTGGCAAAGAAGGCCGTACAGTAGGACGTATGAAATGTCTCGCTTAACAACCAAAATCCGAGGATAAGTTGTGGTAGTCAGTCATCAAGCTCGATCTCTATTCCTTCCCCCCCCCCCCCCCCCCAGATTTCTTTGGAAAAAACTATTCTTGGCAAGAAAATGTTATTTATTTTTTGAACGAAGTTTTTTTTAATTTTTAAACGAACAAAGACAAACAAAACATGAAATATAAAACCCTCATCAATTACATATAACATGTAGTTTGGCTACAAGCATTTGTGCATCACCACTTTCAATTGTATATAAAATCACAAATTGCCCATCTAGTATACCTAAATACATTGTTATCATTGTATATCATATGTTCAGTTAATTGATATTCCTTCATTCTAAATAAATATTCTAAAATTTACATATACATATACATATACATATACGTTAGGTTTTGAGCTGATAAATAAATAAACAAGGGAGACTAGGATAGATCTATTTCGGGCTATTTAGCTCTCATCAGATAGCCATACCCTTACCTGGATTCGAACCAGGGAAGTATTACATGTGAGGCAGCTGTAATTGCCACTAGACCACTGGATCTATCCTGATCAGCTGAAACAGGATAGGTATATATAATTGTTCCACAACACCCTGTTAGGGCCCCAATTAAGGAAGGAAGCATACTGCTTTCCTATTCTGCCTTTCGGCTCATCACCAGAGACCATCTAGACAGAAAACTATTTGTTTCGTTGTGTCTTTTTTTTAAATGTGTGTGTTAGGTTTTGAGCTGATCAATAAATAAACAAGGGAGACTAGGATAGATCTATTTCGAGCTATTTAGCTCTCATCAGCTACTTACTGGGATTCGAACCAGGGAAGTATTACATGTGAGGCAGCTGTAATTGCCACTAGACCACTGGTTCTATCCTGATCAGCTGAGACAGGAGGATAAGTATATATAATTGTTCCACCACACCCTCTCTCTCTCTCTCTCTCTATATACTAATATTCCACTGCATCCTTATTTGTCTATTTAATAATCATTTGTCTTTCTGTAATCACCTATCTCATCCTATTATTTTTGCAATACGAAAGAATTCTCCAACATTTTATATTTGTTACGTCACTACTTTCAGTTAGGTATAGAATAATTTTTCCTTGTTGGCTGGAAAAACAACCAACCACCACCACCAACCAAAGATCCTGCCTCCAGCATCCCAAGTGCGATAAAGATGCAGGGGTATTGTTGTTGTTGTTGATGCTTCCCGTTGTCACGCCTTCGGCGTCCTTTCCCACAAACCAGAATGGTGGTCCTTGATCCAAGGAATGACCTTTCCCAAAAGACAAGCTTCTCATTTAATGTCCTGCTTTTTTTCCCCCCAAGGAGGTCACCTCTACCTCCCTGGGGGAGGCAGGATGAAAACTGTCCTCTTTTGGGGGGGGGGCTCCTCCGCTTCTTATTGGGCGCATCCACTTTCTGGACGAGGAGAAGCGAAGGCGAGGGAGGGGAGGCTGCCAATGGAGGCATTCTCCCAGAACTGTGCCAGAGCTCCAGGTGCAAAATAAACTCTCAGTGGGGCTGCGAGGTGGGGAGAGAGAGAGAGAGAGAGAGAAGGGAGGGAGGGAGGGAGGGAGGGAGGAGAGATAACCAGGGTCCCTGGGCTGGGATGGAGTGGTGGGGAGGGGGTGTCTCAGTGGCGTAAGAAGCACACACCGAGGTGCCTCTCCTTGCCAAAGGGACAGGCGAGGAAGTGGTGGATCAGGGAGGTGGTGGTGATGGAGAAATAGTTGGAGAAAATCAAAAGAAAATTGGCCGAGCCAATGGCCCGTGTCGGGGGGCCCGGCCTCGGCGACTGGAGTGTGTGTGACTTTGATTCTCTCTATCATAACCCTCCTGAATTAAAAATTCAAGCAATTTCGTGCATGGCTTCTCTCTGACGATAGCCAGGGAGGGGGGCCCCCGGACTCATTAATGCAAGAGCACAGAAGAAAGTCATTAGCCCTGGTGAGATGGAATGTTTCTCTGGGAACAGTTCCGCTTGAGGGGGGAGAGAGAGAAAGTCCAGAAAAGCAGGAGGGGAGGAGCGGGGGGGGGGGGGGGAGACGAAGAAGTTGGATTTCACACATTTCTCAGCAGGGAGAAGGTCTGGGCTCACCACCCACATACCCCCGCCAAGCTGCGGCCCCCTTTCCCAACAGAAAGGAAGTTCTGATCTTCTGGTGGAGGTTCTGATCTCTTGGTGGAGGTTCTGATCTTCTGGTGGAAGTCCTGAGCTCCTGGTGGAGGTTCTGATCTCATAGTGAAGGTCTTGAGTTCCTGGTGGAGGTTCTGATCTCCTGGTGGAGGTTCTGATCTCTTGGTGGAGGTTCTGATCTTCTGGTGGAAGTCCTGAGCTCCTGGTGGAAGTTCTGATCTCATAGTGAAGGTCTTGAGTTCCTGGTGGAGGTTCTGATCTCCTGGTGGAGGTTCTGAGCTCCTGGTGGAAGTTCTGATCTTCTGGTGGAGCTCCTGAGCTCTTGGTGGAGGTTCTAATCATCTGGCAGATTTCCTGAGCTTCTGGTGGAGTTTCTGATCATCTGGTGGAGGTTCTGATCTTCTTGTGGAGGTTCTGATCTCCTGGTGGAGGTCTTGGGTGCCTAGTGGTGGCCCTGATCTCATAGTGAAGGCCCTGAGTTCCTGGTGGAGGTTCTGATCTTCTCATGGAGATTCTGATCTTCTCGTGGAGGTCTGATTTTCTTGTGGAGGTTTGGATCTCCTGGTAGAGGTCCTGGGCTACGTCCTGAGGTCATAGTGAAGGTCCTGAGTTTGTGGTGGAGTTTCTGATCTTCTGAGGGAGGTTCTGATCTTCTGGTGCAGGACCTGGGTTCTTTGTGGGGGAGGGGGGGGCTTATCTCATAATGAAGGTCTTGAGTTCCTGGTGGAGGTTCTGGGCTCCTAGTGGAGGTTCTGACCTTCTGATGGAGGCCCTGGGCTCCTGGGGGAGGCCCTGATCTCATAGTGAAAGTCCTGCTTTCATAGTGGAGGCCTTGTTCTCATAATAGAGATCTTGGTGGAGATTCTGGCTCCTAGTGAAGGTTGTCATTTCCTGATGAAGGTCCTGGGCTAGCGGTGGACTTTCTGGGTTCCTGGTGGAAGCCCTGATCTCATAGTGGAGGTTCTGGTCATCCAGTGGCCAGTTCTGCTTTCCTCTGATACAAGGCTCAGGGGGCCTGATGGAGGAGACCAGCAGCAGGACTGGTCTCCAACTGGATTTTGCCAGAGCCTCCCCGAATAGCCACGTACGGGACTGCTAATGGGTACCTTCTGTACATTGCTGAGCTGGAAGACTGAAAACCGACCCAGGAGGGACTTCCCCAACCTGTTCTTGTGACCAGGGAAAGAGGTCCAGGCTGGAAGGGCTGCAAATGGTTTTGGATGAAATAGGCCGATGGGTTCAGCCTCTTTGCTCTCGGGGAACATCACTTTCATGCACTCACCTCCGCAAACATTGGCGCAAGCAGCCCCCTCCTCCCCTTCCCTCCCTTCTGCCCTGGACCTTTTCTGTTGCAGCTGTCTGGTTCTTTTTTTCTTTTCTTTCATTCTTAGTCTCATGCATACATTTACACCAGTGGTGGGTTTCAAAATTTTTTAGAACCTACTCTGTAGGTGTGGCCTATTTTGTGGGCGTGGCTTGGCAGTCATGTGACAGGGTGGGAGTGGTCACCTTTTAAAATGTGGTGAAACTCATTTAACAACACTCTTGCTTAGCAACCAAAATTTTGGACTCAATTGTGATGATAAATTCTTTCTTTCTTTCTTTCTTTCTTTCTTTCTTTCTTTCTTTCTTTCTTTCTTTCCTTCCTTCCTTCCTTCCTTCCTTCCTTCCTTTCCTTCCCGTTGGGTCACTGGCAGCGGCGGGCCAGATTTACTTCCAGGTACACTGGTGGAACCCCCTCTCATCGGTTCTCTAAATTTCACCAACCGGCTCTCGCGAATAGGTGTGAACCTGCAGAAACCCACCACTGATTTACACGTACACCTTCTCATAGTTATTCTTCTTTCTTTTTTCTTTTTTTTCTGTATACATTTTTATTTTCAACATAAAAAGCAAGTAAAAACATTCAATCATTTTCAGCTTTGTATAACCGGTCGTTCGGTCATGGGTTTTTGTGCCTCGGTCTTTACAATTACAAATGTAGTTATTAATTTTCCATCCAGTGTAACCCCACATATCATTGTTAAGTTTAAATATATAAATATATGTGTATGGAATTAAGACTTTCCCCCCCCCCTTCATTTCCTATAACCTTATCCTCTTAGATAATTAATTATCTGTATAGTAACAAGTAGTATTTATCAAAAATCAGTCTTTATCTATGATTAAAAGAAAAAAGAAAAAAAGAGAAAAGTTCTCCATAAATTCCTGTTTTATAATAAGAATAATAACTATAAACTTTTGGTTTTATATATAGTTATTATTCTTATTATATTGTATCCCTTTTGAACATTCATTTCTCCCTATCAAAAAATTAAGATGTATAAACGAGACTGCTTTGCTTACCATCCCGATACACCTGTTTTATTTTACTACTACCCTACTTTTCTTTCCTTTTCTCCCTCTCTCCCTTCTTCTCTCCCTTCTTCTTTCCTCTCCCCCATTCCTCTCTTCCTCTTCCTCTTCCTACCTTCTCTCCTCCTCCTCCTATCCCTCCCCGTCTTCCTCTCCTTTCCTCTTTCTTCTTTCCCTCTCCTTCTCTCCCCCCTCCTCTCCCTGCCCCTCCCCATCTTCCCCTCCTTTTCTCTTTCTTCTTTCCCTCTCCTTCCATCTCTCCTCCTCTCCTCTTCCTCTCTTCCTTCCCTCTTCTGTTGTTGTGGCTGCCTATTTTCCTCTTCCGTCTGGTGTATTTTCGGGATAGTATTCCAGCGAACCAGGTTCTAACTTTATATTTAGCATTTTACATTCCCTGTCTGGTTTTTGAAATTCTCCGTTTCCTCCAAATATTTATTTCTCTCCCCGGTCATCTTTTCTATGAGGTCATCAGAGCTTTGAATTTTGGTCCTTTTTTTTTTAAGGAAAGAAGGTGTTCGGTATGGCTAAAATGACCTTGATATGTGATCTAAGGATAATTTTAGGCCACTGTTCAGATGCTAATCAGCTTAGCCACTTACAAGAAAAAGAAGGTGCATTTGGGATGAAACGAAACAAAACGAGATAACTCCAGGGGAAAGATACTGCAAAATCTCCATTCCCTCCCCACTCCAGGGGAAGGATACTGCAAAATCCCCATTCCCTCCCCACTCCAGGGTAAGGATACTGCAAAATCTCCATTCCCTCCCCACTCCAGGGGAAGGATACTGCAAAATCCCCATCCCAACTCCACTCCAGGGGAAGGATACTGCAAAATCTCCATTCCCTCCCCACTCCAGGGGAAGGATACTGCAAAATCCCCATTCCCTCCCCACTCCAGGGGAAGGATACTGCAAAATCCCCATTCCCTCCCCACTCCAGGGGAAGGATACTGCAAAATCCCCATTCCCTCCCCACTCAGGGGCCAGCCAGAGATGGCATTTGCCGGTTCTCTGAACTACTCAAACGTTCCGCTATCGGTTCTCCAGAACCTGTCAGAACCTGCTGAATTTCACCCCTGGCTGAGGGGATAAAAGAGTCAACATCATCCCAGCATCACACAGTGACTCTAAACAGCCATCTCCATGCTGCCAGCAAGGCTCTCATGACATAAATCAAGCTCAGAAATTGCCAAAATAATATAAAAGGGCAGAGAAAGGTGGGAGGTGGTGGCACTAGAGGTAAAGAAAACAGCGTCCTCCCGTGGGAATGGGGACCTTGGGATGAATTGCACTGTTTAAAATAAACAGTGAGGTATAATCAGCTCTGCTCATTGACTCACAGGAAGAGTCCAGGTAGTCCTTGACTTACAACACTTCGTTTAGTGACCCTTCGAAGTTGCAATGTAAAATGGAGCAAAATTCACTTCACACGTGTCTCACTTCACAGAAGAAATGTTGGGCGCTACTGAGGTCGTCGTAAGTCGAGACCCACCTGCCGTGGAAGCTTGGGTATCATCAATAACTGAGTTTAAACATGCTTGGGATAAAGACACGTCCATCATGTGGCAAAGATTAAAAGATAAATAAATAAATAAATAAAAATTAAAATATCAAACATTTACATCTGCCTATGCTAGGTTCTTGGTAAGGATTTGTGAGGTGGACAGAGATACCAAATCCGGTCTGAACCTCTGATGGGCTGCGCGACGAGCCACAAATATTTAAAAAAAACCAATAATGAATACAAATCAAAATTAAAAATGAATAAAAAGAAAATAACAACAAACAAACAAAACCTCGAAGCGTAGCCTTAATACAATACAATACAATAGCAGAGTTGGAAGGGACCCTGGAGTTCATCTAGTCCAACTCCCTGCCTAGGCAGGAAACCCTATACCATTTCAGACAAATGGCTGTCCAACATCTTCTTAAAAATTTCCAGTGTTGGAGCAGTCACAACTTCTGGAGACAAGCTGTTCCACTGATGAATTGTTCTGTCGAGAAATTTCTCCTTGGTTCTAAGTTGCTTCTCTCCTTGATTAGTTTCCACCCATTGCTTCTTGTTCTGCCTTCAGGTGCTATGGAGAATAGTTTGACTCCCTCTTCTTTGTGGCAGCCTCTGAGATATTGGAAAGCTGCTATCATGTCTCCCCTGGTCCTTCTTTTCATTAACTAGACATACCCAGTTCCTGCAACCGTTCCTCATATGTTTTACCCTCCAGTCCCCTAATCCTCTTTGTTGCTCTTCTCTGCACTCTTTCTAGAGTCTCCACATCTTTTCTACATCTTGGTGACCAAAATTGGATGCAGCCTTTGTGGATCACTGGGTCCTTTTCTGCCGTCAAGTTTTCTACAGAGAGTCCTTAGCTTACAACCATTTGTTTAGCGACTATCCAAAGTTACAACGGCATTTTAAAAAAGTGACTTACAAGCGGTCCTCACACTTATGACTGCTGCAGCGCTCCTACAGCCACATGATCAGAGTTTGGGCACTTAGTAAGCCGCTCCCAATTTTGGTCGTAAGTGGAGGATTGCCTGGATGTTTCTATGCACCACCATCAGCCACGTCTGAAGAGGACTCCATGTTCCATGTGGTGATGGTAGCTAGAGACCTTTGCTGCTTAGTCTCTTGGAGTTAGAGCAGGGGTCTCCAACCTTGGCAACTTTAAGCCTGGAGGACTTCAGCTCCCAGAATTCCACAGCCAGCAAAGCTGTGGAGGGACTCAGGGCGGTCCACAGGAAATTAAAACAGGAAATACAAAACATAACAATAATAAATATAATTTAAAGCTAAAATCCAATTAAATACGAGATGCCCTGTGCTAAAAATTCCCTAATACTATTAACCCATTTAAAATCCAATTATAACCATTTAAAATTCAGTCTACAAACATGGTTGTGAGGATTAGGCCAGGCGGAAGGAACGGAGGTCCGTGATAGTCCTAAGTTCGGGGGGTAGGTCATTCCAAAGGGTTTGGCCTGCCACAGAGAAGGCCCTTCCCCTGGGCATCGCCAGCCAGCATTGCCCGGTGGATGGCACCCGGAGAAAGCCCTCTCTGTGGGAGCGAATCGGACGAAGGGATGTATGAGGTAGGATACGGTCCCACAGATAACTAGGCCCTGTGCCATGGAGCGTTTTGAAGATGGTTATCACCACCTTGAAGCGCACCTGAAAGTCCACAGGCAGCCAGTGCAGCTCGCGCAGTAGCGGTGTTACGTAGGAATGCCGTGAGGCTCCCAAAATCCCCCGCGCGGCCGCATTCTGAACTAGCTGTAGTCTTCGGGTGCACCTCAAGGGGAGACCCATGTAGAGAGCATTACAGTAGTCTAGGCGGGATGTCACGAGTGCTTGAGTGACTGTGCAAAGGGCGTCCCGGTCCAGTAGGGGGCGAAACTGGTGTACCAGGCAAACCTGGTAAAAAGCCCCCCTGGCCACAGCCGTCACATGGTCCTCCATGGACAGCCGCGACTCCAGGAGGACGCCTAAGTTGCGCGCCCTATCCACGGGGGCTAGTTGTTCACCCTCAATGGCCAGTGATGGCGTCAACTGCTGTACTGGGACGTCAGGAACCACAGCCACTTGGTCTTGGACAGGTTGAGTCGGAGTTTGTTTCTTCCCATCCAGGCCTGTACGGCCTCCAAACACCGGGATATCACTTCAACGGCATTGTTGGGGTGGTTTGGGGTAGTTGAGGACTACCTGTAGGAAAAATGTGGATTGATTTGTTTCTTTGGGAGCAAGAATATGGCTGTCAAAATGGCAACCTCTGTTTTCCCAGAATGCTCCATGAGGAAAAAAGTGATGGATATCAATTAATGGTATTTGGAAGGTGAGCAAATATTGAATAGAGGAGATGCAGGGGGTTTTCCGTCCCAGATTCAACAAATTTGGACATAATTTTGGCATGGCATTAAAAGTCTCCTCAGTTATAATAATGCAGGCCAAAATGGATTTAGAGGATGTTCAGAGATGCATTAAAAGTAATCTGATGTGTCTAATCAGGTCGTTATCATTTTTCAAATAGAATGCTCTTTGAATAAATGAATTAGATATTGAAAAAAGCCTCATATTTCACATATTATGAATCTTTTTTTATTTTGCTGACTGGTAATTGTGATTAAGGGGAATTCTCAGAGTGGGCTAGATGGCCTTGTGATCTGTCGCAGGATCGCTAAATCTCTTGGATGGATTAAATCTCATTTTTGAGAGGGGTAGGGATACCGTGCCCTCTTGTGTTTACAAACGGAATCAACCCAAGGTATTTTCAACATTCGCCCAGAGAGAATTTTACAAGAACCTTTTTCAAGGGACTTCGTTCCCCTCAAATTTGTAATGTTCCCTGCCATAAAAACTCAATTCTGGGAGCAAAATATGGTTTAGGAAATACATTTCCCCTATTTTTTTTATAAATCTCAGAATTGTCTGATCATGCATAGGGTACATGTTGGACATCGGAGTCAGCGTTCCAAGGTTACATTTCTCGGTTGGTCGTTCTTCTCTTTTTTTTTTTTTTTAAATTGAAATTTTTATAATATTTTACAATATTTCACCCAGTGCTGTACAAAACAAAAGGAAGAGTTGGTTTCAAGTATCTTCTATTATCTTTAAGATCTCCAAAATCCACGTTCTCTAGGTACAGGCGTCGAGGCATCCAAAGTTCCAAGTGCATAGTCCACAAATGGCTTCCAAGTCTTCCAAAAGATATCTTTTTTATAAACCCCCTCTCTAAATTTAATATCACACGTCATTTTATCATTTAAGGCTAATTTCCACATTTCACAGTACCATTCTTCTATTTTAATATTTACCTCTATTTTCCAATATCTTGCTATTACAATCCTACCCATTATAATCATAATTCTGATCAATTCTTTCTCATGTTTTGTTAACTCTAGTTCATTAATTATCAATAACAATATAGTTTCTGATCTCAATATTATTATTCTTTTCATCATTTCACACATCGTTCTTTCTAATTGCTGCCAAAACTTTTTAATTTTCACACATTTATACCACATATGTTCATAAGTCCCCAATTCCATATTACATCTCCAACATTTATCACTCATTTTTTATCTATCAATGATAGTCTTAATGGGGTCCAATACCATTTCCAAACAACCTTAAAATTATGCTCTTTAATCCTTATAGACAAAGTCCTCATGATTCGGCCCTTCCAATTCTCATTCCAATCCACATCCAATATTTTAATCTTAAGGTCTTCCTCCCAATTCCTTTTCATTACCATTTGTGGATTTCCATCGAAGTTTATAATCTTATATATCTTACTAACGAGTCCTTTTAACCCAATTTCATCCTTAATAATTTGAGATACTAAACTTTCAAATTTAGTTTTACTTCTATCTATTTTACATATTCCCCTTACTTTCGTGGTCCATTTTTCTACCTGTATTTTTTCGAACCAATTCAACTCCAATTTTTGAATTACTTTTTTTTTCCTACTCTCAATTCCTAGAGCTCTTAACCAATTTACTATATTTCCTATATTTTCATCCTCAATTACTTTATCCCGACTTATATTAGTTTTAATCGGCCAACTTTCAGTTGTCTTCCCCAAGAAGGCTATATCCGGGATCAGTTTTTTAACAAATTTATTCCAAATTTTACTCAGCCCTTTAACCAATAACTATTAATTGCCTTTTTTGTTTTTGCTCTATCTAAAAACCATATAGACCCAAATCTCTTAATATCTTTTAACTCCAGATCTCCCCAATGACCATCTCCACCTTTAAGTATTTTTATCACGGTTCGAATATTATACGCCCGATAATAATTAAGTAGATTGGGAATTCCCAATCCACCTTCTTTTTGATTTTGATACCACATTTTCTTCATTAGTCTTGGTTTTTTCCCACCATTACAGAATTTATCTAATTTCTTCTGATATTCTTCTATATCTTTCTCTGTCAAATTTAATGGTAGCATCTCAAATAAAAAATTAAACTTTGGTAACAACATCATTTTACACATTGCAATTCTACCAAACCAAGACAACTTTATCTCTTTATATTTATCTATCTTTTTCTCTACTTCCTTCAACATCACCTCATAATTAATTTTTTTCAATTCTCTAACTTTAAGTGAAAGTGTTATCCCCAAGTATTTCAATGTATTCTTAACTCTTATCCCAAATTGTTCTTGCATACTCTCCCACTCCTTACCATCTTTATTCATTAGTAATTCAGATTTTAACCAATTTACCTTTAAACCTGTCATTTCTTCAAATTCTATCAAATGTTTATTTATCCTCTTTAAATCTTTCTCTATATCTTTCAAAATAATCAAGGTATCATCCGCATACAAATTTATCTTATATCCTTTGTACCCTTCCAATTCTTCATCTGCTTCTATCAATTTAATCAAAACCTCCATAACTAACAAGAATAATGTTGGGGACAAGGGACATCCTTGTCTCGTACCTGCTTCCAATTTAATCTCTCCCGTCATTGTTCCATTCACCTTTACCTTTGCACTACTTTTTTGATACAATTTTGAAATAACATGTATAAATTTATTACCAAAGCCTAATGCCTCAATAATTACCTTAATAGTATCCCATTGTACAGAATCAAAGGCTTTAAAAATATCTAACGATTTTATACCTATTTCATCACCATTATTTTCAGCTACATCTATAATGTTCAATACTCTTCTAATTATATCACTCATATATCTACCTTTAACAAAACCTACTTGATTATAACTTATATATTTATCTATAAAACTATTTAATCTATTACTTATAATAGCTGTAAATATTTTTGCATCTTGGTTGATTAAAGAAATGGGTCGGTAGGACTCGATCCTCTCAAGATCTTTATCAGGTTTAGGAATTATAGATATTACTGTCTTATTCCATGACATCGGGACTTGTCCACCATGTAAAATTCCATTAAATAGTTTTTGCAGTTTTGGTATTATTAGTTCTTTAAAATCTTTATAGAATTCAGCAGGTAATCCATCTTCTCCTGGGGTCTTCCCTAATTTTAACTCTTGTATTATTTCGTTGATCTCCTCCTGTGTTATATCTCCTTCCATCAAATCTTTATATATTTGATCTATTTTCGTAGCATATTTTCCAAGATGATTCTTCAATTTTTCTAAATCAATTGATTTCTTTAAATATAATTTTTGAAAAAAATTCCTAGCTACTTCACATTTCTCCAATCTCTTATAACACCTTGTACCTTTTTCATCTATCAGAGAACCAATTTCTCTCTTTTGAGTTTTATTTTTCGCCATCTTTGCCAATAACCTAGAATTTTTGTTACTAAATTCAAAAAAATTCCTATTTAAATATCTTAAATTTTTTTTAACCAATTCAATATCTTCTTCTATCAATTTAGTTGGTCGTTCTTCTCTAAGGTCCAAGGGAAGATTGGTAGTCCTCGACTTACGACTAAAATTAGTTACGGAAAATGTCATCATTCTGCGGCGTGGTCGTTAACCAAGACATCAGGTGACTGTGACTTGCGACCTTCTCTGTCGCATCTGTTGCTCGGAAGGTCTAATATTTGAGGAGCTGTACAATACAATACAATACAATAGCAGAGTTGGAAGGGACCTTGTAGGTCTTCTAGTCCAACCCCCTGCGTGGGCAGGAACCTTATACCATTTCAGACAAATGGCTATCTAACATCTTCTTAAAGGCTTCCAGGGTTGGGGCATTCACAACTTCTGGAGGCAACTTCTGTTCCATTGATTAATTGTTCTCACTGTCAGGAAATTTCTCCTTAGTTCTAAGTTGCTTCTCTCCTTGATTAGTTTCCACCCATTGCTTCTTGTCCTGCCCTCAGCTGCTTTGGAGAATAGCTTGACTTCCTCTTCTTTGTGGCACCCTCTGAGATATCGGAACACTGCTATCATGTCTCCCCTGGTCCTTCTCTTCATCAAACTAGACATACCCAGCTCCTGCAACCGTTCTTCATATGTTTTAGTCTCCAGTTCCCTAATCATCTTGGTTGTTCTTCTCTGCACTCTTTCCAGAGTCTCCACGTCTTTTCTACATCGTGGCGACCAAAACTGTATGCAGTATGTCTGTATGCAGCTGTCACAGAGAAGAGGGAGTCAATCGGAGTGGGCTGCTGGGGGTTCGCAGGGGTTCAGGAGAACCTCTAGCTAAGATTCTGTGCAGTTCCGAGAACCCCCAAATCCCACTCCTGGCTGGCCCCACCCACCTTGCCCCTCCCCTTCCAGGAGTCCCCACGTGGCCCATTTTGGATGCAGGTAAGTGCAGGAGGCTCAGGGAGGGTGAAAAACAGGCCCACTGGAAGTTCAGGAAGGTCAGAAATGGCCTGTTTCCAGCTTCGAGAGGGCTTCCAGAACCCGGAGAGGCCATTTTCGCCCTCCCGGAGGCTTGAGGAAAACCAGCGGAGTCTGAGGAGGGCAAAAACGCCTCCCCCCCCCCCCACCGTGGTTCAGGAGGCCAACTAGGCCACGCCCACCATGGCCACACCCACCCAGCAAGAGAACCCCTTGGTAATTTTTTTTAAAGTTTTTTAATTTTTTTATACAAAAACAAACAAAACATATAACTTTATAACATCCACATCAGTTATGTCTAGAATGTTGTTCGGTTACAAGATTTTTGTGTTTCAATATTTCAATTACACATACAGGCACTAAATATCGATCCAATATAAATAAATACATCCCTATCCTTATGCGTCATATATTCAGTTGCAGTTAATATTCCTTCATTTTAGACAGGAGTTATTCCCTTACATCCTTAATTGTCCATTTAATAACAATATAACTTTACGTAATCACCTATCTCATTCTATTAGTTTTACAATACAAATACGCAGGAGGTTTCCATCAGTTTATAATTATACGTGATTACTTTCTATTATACATACTATGGTTTAGGTTTTAGGTTTTATTGGTTTTTTATACCGCCCTACTCCCGAAGGACTCAGGGCGGTGTACAGCCGGAGTAAAACAAATATATAAAAGTTAAAAAAAAGTTTTTAAAAGACATATTAAACAATTTGGCCTGAAAATGAAAAAACACAACCAACCCTGATTAAAATTAATAAAAATTTGTAATTTAAAAATCATTTTTATGCCAGCCTGGCTTGTTGGGAAAAAAAGATTTTGAGAGCACAGCTGAAGGTGTTTAAGTCAGGGATAGTTCTTAATTCCGGGGGCAATTCGTTCCAGAGGACAGGGGCTCCCATGGAGAAGGCTCTCCCCCTGGGTGTCGCCAGTCGACATTGTTTAGCTGACGGCACCATGAGGAGACCCTCTCTATGGGAGCGTACTGGCTGGTGGGAGGCTCTCGGTGGCAGAAGGCGATCTCGTAAGTACCCAGGTCCTATCACAAATCATCTATCAGATACACATGTTTTCATTATTATATATTCAGCCACCAACATCAATCCTTCATTTTTAAGCAAAGTATTGAAAATACTCAATACGTGTATATTCCAATCTTTCCTCACGTCATCATTGCTATTTAACATCAAAATGTTTTTATAACATCACCTTTCTCCTACAATTGCTATTACACGCCCACCATGGCCACACCCACCCAGCAAGAGAATCCCTTGGTAAAATTTTTGAAGCCCACCCCTGGAGTCAACCTATTCTCCAAAGCACCTGAAGGCAGAAGAGGAAGTCATGGGTGGAAGACAACTGAAGAATAATCCAACCTAGAACTTCTCTGTGGCAGCTCCGACCCTCTGGAATGACCTTCCCCCCAACTTGCGCACAACCACGGACCTGCGCCTCTTCCGCCGGGCCCTTAAAACTCATCTATTTCATGCGGCCGGCCTGGCGTAGCTTTTAAATTTGTTTTATCATTTGGGTTTTATTAGGGACTTTTTAAAGCAGGTTTTTGTTTAATCTGTTTTTATTATATTTATTGTACATGATGTTTTATGTTTTATAATTGTCTGT
The DNA here is from genome assembly GCA_039707465.1 of Rhabdophis nuchalis. Taxonomy (NCBI): domain Eukaryota; kingdom Metazoa; phylum Chordata; class Lepidosauria; order Squamata; family Natricidae; genus Rhabdophis; species Rhabdophis nuchalis. The sequence continues at coordinate 398,090,976 of CM077643.1, read as the reverse complement.
TCACCGCCCTGAGTCCAGCAAGGGAGATAGGGCGGTATATAAATTTAAAACTATAAAAACTATAAAACTATGAGGAGAAAATTCCTGACATTAGAACTATTTATCAGCGGAATGACTTGCCTCCAGATACAGTGGTGGGTTTCTGCAGGCTCGCACCTACTTGCGAGAACCGGTTGGTGAAATTTAGAGAACCGGTGAGAGGAGGTTCCACCGGCGTACCTGGAAGTAAATCTGGCCCGCCGCTGCCAGTGACCCAACGGGAAGGAAAGAAAAGGAAAGGGAGGAAGGAAGAAAGAAAGAAAGAAAGAAAGAAAGAAAGAAAGAAAGAAAGAAAGAAAGAAAGAAAGAAAGAAAGAAAGAAAGAAAGAAAGAAAGAATTTATCATCACAATTGAGTCCAAAATTTTGGTTGCTAAGCAAGAGCGTTGTTAAATGAGTTTCACCACATTTTAAAAGGTGGCCACTCCCACCCTGTCACATGACTGCCAAGCCATCCCCACAAAATAGGCCGCACCTACAGAGTAGGTTCTAAAAAATTTGAGACCCACCACTGCTCCAGAAGTTGTGGATGCTTCATTACTGGAGGTTTTTAAGAAGAGGTTAAAAAAAATATTGGAATATGCAGAGATGGAGAGGCTCACGAAAGAATTAAAAGAGAAAGAAGAATCTGAATATTACTCCCTAAGGGGTTTATGGTATAATTGGCTAGAGGAAAGGGGAGGGGGGGAGAGCAGGAATGCAAAAAAGAAAGGAAGAAAGATCAACAAAATAATAAACTACAAAAAACGATTAAAATGATAGAAATACGAAATAGACCGTAGCAAATAAATAATAGGAAATTGGATACAAAACGAGTCAAATGTACGTAATAAAGGTTGTTATGCATAGAATATATAGAACGTTATGTATAGAATGAAGAAAAAAAGATGTATGAAATAATATAAATGCACATCTATGTAAAGTTATAGTTGTAAAAGTCTTATGTGCACAGATGAAAGAATCACAACAGCTATGTAAAAGAAGTGTAATGTGTTGCAAAGATGTGAAGTTTGCATTAAAAAAATAAAAAGGTTTTTTTTTAAAAAAAGAAGAACTTGAACAGCCATTTGTCTGGAATGGTACAGAGCAGCATTTCTCAACCTTGGCGACTTTAAGTCCTGTGCTGGCTGGCTGGGGGATTCTGGGAGTTGAAGTCCACAGGACTTCAACTCGCCACGGTTGAGAAACACTGGTATAGAGTTTCCTGCTTGAGTAGGGGGTTGGATTACAAGACCGCCAAGTCCCTTCCAAATTGTTATTCTGTATTCTGAACTCCATATTCTGTATTCTACATTCTGTGTTCTGTCACAAAGGGCAATCACTGGACCATGGGATGCTGTGAATCATGAACACGTGACCCCAGAGATACCGCCAATCAAAATAGAGCTGGAAGGGACCTTGTAAGTCTTCTAGTCCAGCCCCATGCTCAAGCACTAGACCCTATACCCGGGATGGCGAACCTATGCCACGCGTGCCACAGGTGGCACACAGAGCCCTCTCTGTGGTCACACAAGCCATTGCTCCAGCTCAGCTCCACCACGTGTGCACGCATGCCTCCCACCAGCCAGCTGATTTTCGGATTACATGCGCATGCGTGAGGGTCAGGGGGTTGTGTGTGTGGAGGTGAGGGGGGTGCGTGTGCATGCACAGGGGTAGGGGGGAGGACAGGGGGTGCAGTGCACGAAGGGTTCATGGATGGTGCGGTATACGGAGGGTGCGGTTGCACCCACAATCCATTTTTGGTCCCAGGAGGCTGCAGGGAGGCCTACTAGGCCCAAAACAGGGCATTTGGGGTGCTCCCCTCCTCCCGTGGCCCATTTCTGGTCCCAGGAGGCTGTAGGGAGGACTACTAGACCCAAAACAGGGCGTTGTGGGTGCACCCCTCCTCCCATGGCCCATTTCTGCTCCCAGGAGGCTGTAGGGAGGACTACTAGACCCAAAACCGTGCGTTGGGGGTGCACCCCTCCTCCCGTGGCCCATTTCTTTTCCCAGGAGGCTGCAGGGAGGCCTACTAGGCCCAAAACAAGGTGCAGAGGAGAGGGTCATGGACGCGTGCACAGAGGTAGCACATGAAGGGGGTCGCACAAGCATGCACCGGGGAGGAGGGAGTCTATCGCGTGCACATTGCATTATGGGTGCCGGTGTGGCCACTCTTGCATTCACGCTTTCGGCACACAACGACAAAAAGTTTAGCCATCTCTGCCCTATACCATTTCAGGCAAATTACTGTCCATCCAATCTCTCCTTACAAGCTTCCTATGATGGAGCATCCACAACTTCTGAAGGCAACTTCTGTTCCGCTGGTTAATTGTCCTCACTGTTAGGAAGTTTTCATTCCAGGTTGCTTCTCTCCTTCATTAGTTTCCACCCATTGTTTCTAGTCCTGCCCTCTGGGGCTTTGGAGAACAGGTTGACCCTCTCTTCTTTGTGGCAACCTCTCAAATACTGGAACACTGCTTGAATGTGTTCCATCCCGTCCCCCCCAGTCCATTTTCCCCCTAGCTTCTTGTAAGTAGGAGGACTAGTCATAAGCCACTTTATTCCGTACCATCTTAACTTCAAACAGTCACTAAACAAACGTGTCATAAGTCAAGGATATATCTGTACAGGTATCAGGCTCATCTTTTCTACATCTTTCTACATCCACGGGAGGAGGGGTGCACCCCCAATGCCCTGTTTTGGGTCTAGTAGTCCACCAGTGGTGGGTTTCTGCAGGCTCGCACCTACTCGCGAGAGCCGGTTGGTGAAATTTAGAGAACCGGTGAGAGGGGGTTCCACTGGCGTACCTGGAAGTAAATCTGGCCCGCCGCTGCTAGTGACCCAACGGGAAGGAAAGGAAAGGAAAGGAAGGAGAGAGAGAGAGAGAGAGAGAGAGAGAGAGAGAGAGAGAGAGAGAGAGAGAGAGAGAGAGAGAGAGAGAGAGAGAGAGAGAGAGAGAGAGAGAGAGAGAGAGAGAGAGAAAGAAAGAAAGAAAGAAAGAAAGAAAGAAAGAAAGAAAGAAAGAAAGAAAGAAAGAAAGAAAGAAAGAAAGAAAGAAAGAAAGAAAGAATTTATCATCACAATTGAGTTCAAAATTTTGGTTGCTAAGCAAGAGGGTTGTTAAATGAGTCTCACCACATTTTAGAAGGTGGCCACTCCCACTCTGTCACATGTCTGCCAAGCCACGCCCACAAAATAGGCCACACCTACAGAGTAGGTTCTAAAAAAATTTGAAACCCACCACTGTAGTCCACCCTACATCCTCCTGGGAGCACCTTTCTACATCTTTAATTTCCTGACAGTTAGAACAATTAATCAGAGGAACAGCTTGCCTCCAGAACGCGCCAACCCTGGAAGTCTTTAAGACGATGTTGGATAGCCATTTGTCTCAAACGGTATCGGGCTTCCTGCCTAGGCAGGGAGTTGGACTAGATGACCTCCAAGGTCCCTTCCAACTCTGCTATTGTATTGTATTTGTCAGCTTCTGTGACTGCTAATATTGAAAATTCCTGGAATACAGGCGGTCCTCGACGTACGACCACAATGGAGCCCAAAATTTCTCTTGCTAAGAGAGACAGTCGTTAAATGAGTTTTGCCTCACTTGACGACCTTTCCTGCCAAAGGCGTTAAGCGAATCACTGCGATCGTTAAGTTAGCAACACGGTTGTTAAATGAATCTGGCTTCCTCTGTTGATTTTGCTTGTCAGAAGGTCGCCAAAAAGGAATCGCACTGCAACCGTCATTAACATTGCCCAGCGTTCGAATTCTGATTACGAGATCATGGGGATGTGGCAACTGACATAAGTGTGAAAAACGGACACAAGTATTGGAAATGCTGATGAATGGGGCTGACCTTAAGCTTCTAAGCAAAACAGGAGGCTGGGTTTAGTGGCCGATGTATCCGTTTCCAACTATATAATTTTATGATTCATTGATGCTTGTCCTACTTAGTAAATCACACAAAAGGGTCTGTTTCTTGCTTGCTTTTAATGATAATGGACAGGAGGGAACTGATGTTCTAGACAGGGATTTGGTGAGGGGATTAATTCCTTCCTGCTTTCTGCTTTTTGACCTTTGGAAAATCATCTTTCCCCCCTTCCCAGCGTTATCAGTTCCTCCCCTATTGGCGAGAAATTCCATTTCTATGGAATTTATTTTTATTTATTTGGAAATTTTAGATTGCCGGCTGCTCACATATGGTGACTCGAGGCGGCTTACAAGGATATAAAAACACCACATAAAAGACTTTTTATCTGGATATTTGTACATGATTGCCAGCATAGAATTTAGAATTTATGATGTATGCACTTATCTTCACCTTGTAGGATTATTGAAAAATGTATTACCAATGTCTTATTATGAACCCTGGAGGGGCCAACGACTTCGACGTGAAAGTTCTCTATATTTTTTTGTATCACCTTACCTTACCCTGCTGAAAAAATTTGTAAAAACCAATAAAACTTTTTCAATATAAAAAAAGAAATAAAAGGAATATTTTTATTCTTTTTATTCACAATTAAGTGGTATGCTTAGATATGAAGCCAGGTGATCAGTTGATCTTTCTCAGATGTTGACGTTTATGTTCTGAAAGTATTATTGAATAGTGATTGACTAACAGGTAATAGACAATACAATACAATACAATAGCAGAGTTGGAAGGGACCTTGGAGGTCATCTAGTCCAACTCCCTGCCTAGGCAAGAAACCCTATACCATTTCAGACAAATGGCTATCCAACATCTTCTTGAAGACTTGCAGTGTTGGGGCATTGACAACTTCTGGAAGCAAGCTGTTCCACTGATCAATTGTTCTAACTGTCAGGAAATTTCTCCTCAGTTCTAAGTTGCTTCTCTCCTTGATTAGTTTCCACCCATTGCTTCTTGTTTTGCCCTCAGGTGCCTTGGAGAATAGCTTGACTCCCTCTTCTTTGTGGCAACCCCTGAGATATTGGAAGACGGCTATCATGTCTCCCCTAATCCTTTTTCTTATTAAATTAGACATACCCAGTTCCTGCAACCGTTCTTCATATGTTTTAGTCTCCAGTCCCCTAATCATCTTTGTTGCTCTTCTCTGCACTCTTCCTGGGGTCTCCACATCTTTTCTACATCTATATTCTTTATTCTTTTATTCAAACTATTCTCCAAGGCACCTGAGGGTAGAACAAGAAGCAATGGGTGGAAACTAATCAAGGAGAGAAACAACTTAGAACTAAGGAGACATTTCCTGACAGAACAATTGATCAGTGGAACAGAAGTTGTCTCCAGAAGTTGTGAATGCCCCAACCCTGGAAGTCTTTAAGAAGATGTTGGATAGCCATTTGTCTGAAACGGTATAGGGTTTCCTGCCCTACGCAGGGGGTTGGACTAGATGACCTCCAAGGTCCCTTCCAACTCTGCTATTGTATTGTAGTAGTAGTAGTAGTAGTAGTAGTAGTAGTAGTAGTAGTAGTAGTAGTAGTAATAATAATAATAATAATAATAATAATAATAATAATAATAATAATAATAATAATAATAATAAATTTTAATTTATAACCCGCTCTCTCTCCCCGAAGGGACTTGAGGCGGGGCACAGGGAATTTAAAATACATAAAATCACAGCATAATATTATAAAAATAATAACAACACACATTTTTACTAGCCATTTGATGCGTTGGACTAGATGACCTACAAAGTCCCTTCCAACTCTATTATTCTGAAACACCCTTGCTACAAAATCTGAAATATAAAAAGCTAGAACGGTGCCTTATCTACATTGAAACTCTGGGCTATATAACGCTCCTGAAACTTCTTTCTAACACACATTTCTCTTGTCGGTTCGCCAATTGCCGTCCCCACCTAGGCCATAGGGTTGGGGAGGCCCAGGGAGGGCTCTGTAATTAACTTAACTCCCACTTTTCTGATAAACAGCGGCTGCCGATCTTTGGCACCACTTCAAAAACAGACGGGAACAACGCCCGGCCCTGTTCAAATTGGGATCTTTGATCTATTGTTAGGGAGGTGCTCAGTTCAGTTTGGGCTCAAAGCCCAGATTGTAAGATATTTTATACATACATACAACCATACAACCATACAACCATACAACCATACATACATACATACATACACACATTATATTGCCAAAAGTATTTGCTCACCCATCCAAATAATCAATCAGGGGTTCCGATCACTTCCATGGCCACAGGTGTATAAAATCAGGTACCTAGGCATGCAGGCTGTTGTTACAAACATTTGTGAAAGAATGGGTCGCTCTCAGGAGCTCAGCGTGCAACTATGATAGGATGCCACCTGTGCAACAATCCAGTCGTGAAAGTTCCTCGCTCCTAAATATTCCACAGTCAACTGTCAGCGGTATTATAAGAACGTGGAAGTGTTTGGGAACGACAGCGACTCAGCCACGAAGCGGTGGGCCACATAAACTGATGGAGCGGGATCAGCGGATGCTGAGGCGCATAGTGCGAAGAGGTCGCCAATGTTCTGCAGAGTCCATCGCTACAGACCTCCAAACTTCATGTGGCCTTCAGATTAGCTCAAGAACAGTGCGCAATGGACTGACGTCATATTGAACCCTATGGATTAGGAATGGGACGTCACTTACTGTACATTCATATGCGAATAAAGACAGGTGAGCGAATACTTTTGGCAATATAGTGTACACAAACACACATAACATACATACACACACACACACACACACCTACATACATACATGTACATATACCATTTTTTGGAGTATAAGTCGCTCTGAACTATAAGACCCTCCCAGCAATTTGCCTCCTTGCAGCAAACAGTACAGGTGATATACACTGTGATGTTATATTTCAGACTATACTTGTACAGATGCTGTTAAAAATTGATGTGGCTTTCTGGAAGTATACGTTATTCTCTGCTAGTTAAAAGAAGATACAATAGCAGATCCAGCATTTATTTTAAAAAGCATCTTCACTTTGTTAAATTGTCTAGAACAATAGTAAAGCAGTTTTTAAAAAATAAGTAATAATTTGAACATTCTATAGGCATTTATAGTTATTGATTTACCTCCTGGCAGCAAACAGCAAACAGCCTGTTTCAGTTTAGCCTGATTAGAAGAAGAAAAAAATCTGCCTCTGCCTCCCAGCAATTTGCCTCCTTGCAGCAAACAGCAAGTTTCACTTTCAATTTCACTTTAAGCACTGGCCTTCTGCTGATCAGCTGTTTCAGGCTGCAAGGATTGCCATAGCCTATTGTCCGGCAAGCCCCATTTTCCCCATTTGCTGCAAGGAGGCAGAGACCAAAGGGTGGGGGCCGGTGGGTCGGCAGGGCTACATTCGATATATAAGACCCATCCAAATTTTCACCCCCTTTTACACACAAAACACACACACCGTCCCTGCACACAGACGCTTTAATAATAATAATAATAATAATAATAATAATAATAATAATAATAATAATAATCTTTATTGTCATTGTAAAAATTACAATGAAATTGGTTTTAGTATCCAGATGCATTCATACTGCTTCCTAGTTTGTTACTCAGTGAAATTTAATGAGCGCTAGTGCAAATATTGAAAGAAATGTCTGGGTTTTTTTATTTTTATCTTTTACTATTTATCATTTATCTTTTATCTTTTAATATTGATTTAGGCTTGCCAGAGCAAACAGCAATACAGGCCATCCTCGGTTTATGACCAATCGTTTAGACTGTTCAAAATTGTGACAGGGCCAAAAAAAGATTCAGGTAAATCCTCAACTTATAAGGGACATATGGGTTTTTTAAATGTTTAATGTTATTTTAATACAAACAATCCAGTAAACAGGGTGTCATCTGGGTACAAATATCTTTGCAATAATAATTAGAATTTACAACCATAGTCATTATTTATCTGCTCATGACTTAATACTGATATATGTAACATATCTGATACTATAACAATCCACTTCTTAAATTATTTAATTCTATTAATATATTTTCTATATTATTCTATATTTTCTATATTTCACTAATCTACTTTCATTTCAAACTTTCATAGTAATAATAATAATAATAATAATAATAATAATAATAATAATAATAATAATAATTTTTATTTATAGACCGCCTCCTCTCCCCAAAAGGACTCGGAACGGTGCACAGGGAAGTTAAAAAACAAATATAAAATACATAAATAGTTAAAATAAGAATTAATTAAATTAAATCAGAGTTGTTCTCTGATCATCAGTAGAATAGTTCCCATATGCTGTAATATTCAGCTTGCTCCTTCTCTTTAATTGCAAGTGTTAACCTATTCATTTCTGCACATTCTAATATTTTCCTGACTACATTCTCATCTGTAGGAATCTTGTTACTTTTCCACTGTTGTGCAAATACAATCCTGGCTGCTGTTATTACATGGATATATGTGAAGTCAGTGAAAAAAATGACTCGTGATTGTTTTTCACACGACCGCCACAACATCCTGATAGCCATAGTTCTAGGCTGCATAAACAGAGGGATAGAATCTAGATCACGTGAAGTGTTAATGCCACTGTATAGTGCCTTGGTAAGGCCACACTTGGAATACTGCATACAGTTTTGGTCGCCACGATGTAGAAAAGACATGGAGACTCTGGAAAGAGTGCAGAGAAGAGCAACCAAGATGATTAGGGGACTGGAGACTAAAACATATGAAGAACGGTTGCAGGAGCTGGGTATGTCTAATTTGATGAAGAGAAGGACCAGGGGAGACATGATAGCAGTGTTCCGATATCTCAGAGGGTGCCACAAAGAAGAGGGAGTCAAACTATTCTCCAAGGCACCTGGGGGAAGGACAAGAAGCAATGGGTGGAAACTAATCAAGGAGAGAAGCAACTTAGAACTAAGGAGAAATTTCCTGACAGTTAGAACAATTAACCTCTGGAACAGCTTGCCTCCAGAAGTTGTGAACGCCCCAACCCTGGAAGTCTTTAAGAAAATGTTAGATAGCCATTTGTCTGAAATGGTATAAGGTTCCTGCCCACGCAGGGGGTTGGACTAGAAGACCTACAAGGTCCCTTCCAACTCTGCTATTGTATTGTATTGTATTGTCACGTGATCAAAATTCAGATGCTTGGCAACTGACTCATATTTATGATGGTTGCAGTATTCCCGGGGTCACGTAATTCCCTTTTGCAACTGTCTGGCAAGCCATGGGGAGAGACAGATTCACTTAACAACCGGGTTACTAACTTAACAACTGCAGTGATCTACAGCAGGCGTCTCCAACCTTTGCAACTTTAAGTCTGAAGGACTTCAACGGCCAGAATTCTCCAGCCAGCAAAGCTGGCTGGAGAAGTCTGGGAGCTGAAGTCCTTCAGACTTAAAGTTGCAAAGATTGGAGACCCCTGATCTACAGTACATAACCACTGTGACAAGAAAGGTCATAAGGTAAAGATAAAGGTTCCCCCACAAATGCGTGCTAGTCGTTTCCGGCTCTAGGGGGCGGTGCTCATCTCCATTTCTAAGCTGAAGAGCCAGTGCTGTCCGAAGATGTCTCCGTGGTCATGACTAAACGCCGAAGAAGCACGGAGCGCTGTTATCTTCCCACCAAAGGAAAAGGTTCTCTTTTCTTTTTTTTTAACTTGCATTTTTACATGCTATCGAACTGCTAGGTCGGCAGAAGCTGGGACAAGTAACGGGAGCTCACTCCGTTACACGGCGCTAGGGATTCAAACAGCCAAACTGCCAAGTGTTCAGATCAACAAGCTCAGCGTCTTAGCCATTGTGCCACCACGTCCGTCGTGAATGCCCCAACACTGCAAGTCTTCAAGAAGATGTTGGAGAGCCATTTGTCTGAAATGGTAGAGGGCTTCCTGCCTAGGCAGGGAGTTGGACTAGATGACCTCCAAGGTCCCTTCCAACTCTGCTATTGTATTTATTCTCTTTCCCTCACACCAGCCACTCCACTGCCTGTTTCTCAGGCACAGTGTAGCGCCCAGGATCCACTTTGATAGCGGTGGTGGTGGTGGTGGTGGTCATTTAACAACCGGTTTGCCTGAACTGGTGCGAACCGGTTGAATCCCACCAAACTCACTTAACCGCTTAGCAACAGAAATGTTGGGTTTAATTGTGGACATAAGCCGAGGACTCCCTGTATTTGGGCACAGCTTTGAAACAACAACATCGGAAGTCGATTAAAAACATACTCATTTATAGTAAAATAAAGACATCCATGCCTGCAAGGGGGAACTCTCTCTCTCTCCCTTTCTACACCTCCTTTATGCAAACAGGAGACTAAATGAAGCAGTTTTATTTAGTCTTCCTGTTTGGGTCAATAAAAAGAAGCCAGGTGTATGCCCAGGCTTAACTAATCTGGATTACGTGACCCTAAGTGCATGCATGCACTGCTAGCATGACCCCAAGGGGTCAACCTCTCCTATAACCTGCATTAAAAAGAAAACAAAAAGAAAAAGTTGTCCTTGATAGCCAAATATCTCCAGGCATTTCATCTCCTATATCCTGAAAGAACAAGAAGTACCACTGCTTCCATTTCATTGCTCAAATGGCTACATTCCACAATCACAATGTCCATCTAAAGAAAAAAATCTGGAAAAATAAAGCTAACAGGTACAATGGAAGTACTCTAAGACAGGGGTCCCCAACCAGCACTGGGTCACGGCATGCCAGAAACTGGGCCACGTAAACAAGCTGGAGGCAAGTTATTCTGGAGGCAAGTCGTTCCACTGATTAATTGTTCTCACTGTCAGGAAATTCCTCCTTAGTTCTAGGTTGCTTCTCTCCTTGATTAGTTTCCACCCATTGCTTCTTGTTCTGGAAACCCCTGAGATATCGGAAGACTGCTATCATTTCTCCCCTAAGTCCTTTTTTTCATTAAATTAGACATACCCAATTCCTGCAACTGATCTTCATATGTTTTAGTCTCCAGTCCCCTAATCCTCTTTGCTGCTCTTCTCTGCTCTCTTTCTAGAGTCGCCACATCTTTTCTACATCGTGGCGACCAAAACTGAATGCAGGATTCCAAGTGTGGCCTTATCAAGGCATTATAAAGTGGTATTAACCCTTCACGTGATCTTGATTCTATCCCTCTGTTTATGCAGCCTAGAACTGTGTTGGCTTTTTTGGCAGCTGCTGCACACGGCTGGCTCATATTTAAATGGTTGTTCACTAGATCCCTCTCACAGTTACTATTACTACTATACTACTACTACTACCACCATCACCACCACCATCACTACTACTACTATATTTCTAACACATTTATATAACTATCATGTTTTTTAAGGAAAGTATTTTTTATCAATAAGCCTAATATTTCATTATACTTGTTCACACTCAATCTATATCTATATAGGCTACCTGTTCATCAATGGTAAGTAGAGGACTACAGATCCCGTAGTCCTCTTGTTATGACCACAATTGAGCCCAAAATTTCTGATGCTAAACAAGACAGTTGTTAAGTGAGTTTTGCCCCATTTTATGACTTTTCTTGCCACGGTTGTTAAGTTAGTAACACGGTTGTTATGTGAATCTGCCTCTCCCATTGAAGTTGATTGTCGGAATGTCGCAAAGGCGGATCACATGCCCCTCCACCCCGGACACTGCAACTGTCTTAAATGCGTGCCAGCTGCCAACCTAGAACTAAGGAGAAAATTCCTAACAGTGAGAACAATTTGACTGTTTTAGATAGATTTTAATGTGAGGATTTTATACTTTTAGCACAGGTATGGGTTTAATTGTTGTTGTTTTTTAATTGTATTTTGATATATTTGTATTGTTTTTAAATTTCCTGTGCGCCGCCTTGGGTCCTTTTTGGAGAAGGGCGGGGTATAAATTTGAATTAAAAAAACAACAATTAATCAGTGGAACAGCTTGCTTTCATAAATTGGGGGGGGGGCGCAAAGCTGGAGGCTTTTTTATTTATTTTTTATTTATTTTATTAAATTTATATCCCGCCCTTCTCCAAGCGGACCCAGGGCGGCGCACAGGAATGTTAAAATACATACAAAACATATAAAATTTAAAAAACTTATTCTAGTAAACCCTGTGCTAAAAACCGAATTAAAATTCCCAAATTTAAAACTGTCTAATAGTCAAAGGAGGTTATTGCCATCTATCAGAAATAGCATATATTTTCTGTGAGAGTGGAGAGGTTGGGCTAGATCAGCAGTCACTGGTGGTCCGTGTGTCACTGATGGTGCTCAAGAAAATTTTGGTGGTCCACAGAAAAATTATTTGCATTTTTTATATATGTTGCACTAAATCAGGGGTCCTCAAACTATGGCCCCTGAGCCGGATACGTGCAATGAATGTTGGTATTGCTGCAGAGAGTCTCCCCCTTCGGGGTCTTTTTGTGCAGGCGGGGGGGGGGGAGAAATTCCAACTTGGGGTCTGCTTCAGCATCCTGGTGGGGGGCTTTGGGCGAAGGCTGGAGGGAAGTGCCGCTGGTGGCGAAGAGCCAGAGGACCTTGTTCTAGTGGCACTGCATCATGGGCTGGAACTGGCTGGCCATCGTAGCCCACTGAGTCTCCAGGCGCCAGTACCTGGCCTTGCCCTTCCACAGATCTTCCCTCTGCTTGGAAAGCCTATGCTCCTAGTCCTCAGTGAGGTGCTTCTGCTGAGCCTCCTTCTCGGTCAGATCCAATTTGAACTGAGCCAGCTGTTTGGCCAACTCTTTCTTATGGTGGCTGCTTCCTGTTGGGGCCCTAAAGAGCCTGGGCGGGCAGGCAAAGAGTGGCAGGGAGGGGAGGGGCAAGTATAGGCCGGCAAGGTCCACCCCCGCACCTGAGTAACATCGAGTTGGCCACTCCCACCCAGTCACATGACCACCTAGCCACGCCCACCCAGCTAGTCATTAGGCAGATCGTATTAGTGGTCAGCGGGATTTAAAATTATGAATTTAGTGGTTCTTGAGGTCCGAAAGGTTGGTGACCCCTGGACTAGATGACCTCCAAGGTCCCTTCCCACTCTGTTACTGTTACTAAGTCCTTTCCATCCCCTATCCTAGAAGACCACTAGGACAAACCACCATCCACCATCAAACCACCAAACCACCATCCTATCTAATAAAATGAATTTCAATTGTGAAAAAAGTAAGGTTCTACATTTAGGCAAGAAAAACAAAATGCACAGGTACAGTATAGGTGGTACCTTGCTCAATAGTAGCAACTGTGAGAGGGATCTTGGAATCCTAGTGGACAACCATTTAAATATGAGCCAGCAGTGTGCAGCAGCTGCCAAAAAAGCCAACACAGTTCTAGGCTGCATAAACAGAGGGATAGAATCTAGATCACGTGAAGTGTTAATGCCACTGTATAGTGCCTTTGTAAGGCCACACTTGGAATACTGCATACAGTTTTGGTCGCCACGATGTAGAAAAGACGTGGAGACTCTGGAAAGAGTGCAGAGAAGAGCAACCAAGATGATTAGGGGACTGGAGACTAAAACATATGAAGAACGGTTGCAGGAGCTGGGTATGTCTAGTTTGACGAAGAGAAGGACCAGGGGAGACACGATAGCAGTGTTCCGATATCTCAGAGGGTGCCACAAAGAAGAGGGAGTCAAACTATTCTCCAAGGCACTTGGGGGCAGGACAAGAAGCAATGGGTGGAAACTAATCAAGGAGAGAAGCAACTTAGAACTAAGGAGAAATTTCCTGACAGTTAGAACCATTAACCTCTGGAACAGCTTGCCTCCAGAAGTTGTGAATGCCCCAACCCTGGAAGTCTTTAAAAAGATGTTAGATAGCCATTTGTCTGAAATGGTATAAGGTTCCTGCCCACGCAGGGGGTTGGACTAGAAGACCTACAAGGTCCCTTCCACAAGTTGTGGTCAGCAAGTACCCAGCTCTATTTTCTGTCCTTCCACTCCCTGACCCAATCTCAGACTTTGGACTCAGACCCCAACTGCTACAGCTTGTACTTGGGTTTGCTTGACCTAAGATTAACTTCTTGTTTGTAACTGAGGAAAAACACACACGCTTCCATTTCAAATTGGGAATTTTGTTTTATCTCTCAAAGGGTCACCATTGGCATTTCCCGGATGTGTTGTTATCATCTCAGGGCGGGGGGGGGGGGAAACAAAGAGGAATCAACAGGTCTGATTGCTCTCTTTCCCCAAAGACAACCAACCCCATCGTGGCTTGTCTCCTCTAGCAAGTAGAAAAATAGGAACCACCTTTGGTGGGAAGGTCACAGCGTTCCGTGCGCCTTTGGCGCTTAGACATTCCGGCCACATGACCACGGAGACGTCTTCGGACAGCGATGGCTCTTTGGCTTTGAAACGGAGATGAGCACCGCCCCCTAGAGTCGGGAACGACTAGCACATATGTGCAAGGTGAACCTTTACTTTTTAATTAGATTTTTGGAATTGTAAGCTGCCCAGAGACATTGACTGAGATTGGGGGCTACTGAAATTGAATGAACAAACGAACAAATGAATGTTGAGTTTTGAAGAACTTGAGACTGGAAAGAGTGCAGAAAAGAGCAACAAAGATGATTAGAGGACTGGAGGCTAAAACCTATGAAGAATGGTTACAGGAATTGGGTACAGTGTAGTGAAAACAAGGACTAGGAGACACATGATAGCACTTTTCCAATATTTGAGAGGCTGCCACAAAGATGAGGAGGTCAAATTATCCTCCAAAGCACATGAAAGCAAGATAAGAAACAATCGGTGGAAACTAATCAAGAAGAGAAGCAACCTAGAACTAAGGAGAAACTTCCTAACCGTGAGAACAATCAACCAATGGAATAGTTTGCCTCCGGAATTTGTGGGTGCTTCAACACTGGGGGCTTTCAAGAAGAGACTGGACACCTATTAGTCTGAAATGGTATAGGGCCGTGATGGCGAACCTATGGCACGCATGCCACAAGTTGCACGCGGAGCCATTTCTGAGGGTGCACGAGGTGTTGCCCTGATTTTTGGCCTTGATTTCCGGCTGTTTTTCGCGCTCGAGAGTGCTAACCGGAAGTTTGGGAATAGACTTCCAGTTTGCACATTGGGCTGCTTCTTCAACCTCTGGAGGCTTTAGGGAAGCCTCCTGAAGGAGAAAAAATGGTCCAACGGGCAACCCGGAAATCGGTTTCCGAACTTCCGGTTTGCATGTTGGGCCGATTTTCCACCCTCCCCAGGCTTCTAGAAAGCCCCTGGAGCCTGGGGAAGGCCTACCAGCCCACCGGAAGTGAGAAAAGGCCATTACCTGCCGCCAGAAGGCCTTGGAGTGGGCGGGCAGGGGAGGTTGTTTTCTCCCTCCCCAGGCTCCAAGAAGGCTATATGCACATGCATGGGGGCAGCAGAGGGGGGGGGTCACACACACATGTGCAGAGGGGCATTAAATTATGGGGTGAGCACGTGAGTGTGCGCGACAGCATGGGTCCGTGTGCTTTTGACACCCAAGTCGAAAAATCACTGGTATAGGTTTTCCTGCTTGAGCAGGGGAATGGACTATACAATACAATACAATAGCAGAGTTGGAAGGGACCTTGGAGGTCTTCTAGTCCAACCCCCTGCCTAGGCAGGAAGCCCTATACCGTTTCAGACAAATGGCTATCCAACATCTTCTTAGAGACTTCCATTGTTGGGGCATTCACAACTTCTGGAGGCAACTTCTGTTCCACTCATTAATTGTTCTAACTGTCAGGAAATTTCTCCTCAGTTCTAAGTTGCTTCTCTCCTTGATTAGTTGCTTTGGAGAATAGTTTGACTCTCTAGTCAATAGTTTGAACAAAAGAACTCTAAGGTCCCTTCTAAGGTCCCTTCCAACTCTGTTAGCCTGTTATTTCTCCATTTCTCCAAGGTCCCTTCCAACTCTGTTAGCCTGTTATTTCTCCATTTCTCCAAGGCACCTGGGGGCAGGACAAGAAGCAACGGGTGGAAACTAATCAAGGAGAGAAGCAACTTAGAACTAAGGAGAAATTTCCTGACAGTCAGAACAATAACCTCTGGAACAGCTTGCCTCCAGAAGTTGTGAATGCCCCAACCCTGGAAGTCTTTAAAAAGATGTTAGCCATTTGTCTGAAATGGTATAAGGTTCCTGCCCACGCAGGGGGTTGGACTAGAAGACCTACAAGGTCCCTTCCAACTCTGCTATTGTATTGTATTGTATTGTATTATTCTTGGACTGTCCCACCAATATGGATGGCAATGATGTTTACAGATTCTGACATCTCTTCTTTCACTCTGAGACAAAAATACCAAAGCTTTGGCTGGGTTCACACATTGCCTTAAGCCAGAGGATGCTAAGTTAAAGCTAAACAAACCACACCTCAGGATAATCTTTGCAAGGCTCCCTGCAAGACAAACAACAGCCGAATGGGGTTGTTTTTTATGATCGAGGAAAGACGATGTTTAACTTGGAGGGGGCATTCCAAAGATTCACCTCCTCTGATTTCTGCTATCTCTTCCACCCTGTTTCATCAAATCAGACGAATGCAGGGAGATAATAGACTCCTGGTTATCACATCATGGGATTTCCCAAGTTAGCCCAACTTTGTCTGATAACAGCTTTCCAATGGCATCACCGTAATGAGGAAGGTGAAATTTATTTTTAAACCACTTCTGATTGCTTTTCATCTTGAAGTGATTTAGAAGACAATTCGGCACATATGTTCCTCTTGGCGTCTAGGTGCTCGCTAAGAAATGGTTTTTCAAAATGACCATCAGATCATCAGTATTTCTTATACAGTAAAATATTAACACACTCTAAGGCTAAGGAGTTAGGCGTTCTACTCCCCCTACCCATCTGAAAAGAACCCTGTTCCAACTGCCAGTTGCCTTATATTAACACTCTCTGATGCTAAAGAGTTAAGTGTACATATTCTACATTAATTTTCAAGCTTTAAGTGTCAATGTATCAAGCCCGATTGTAACTACCGTATTTTTCGGAGTATAAGACGTACCTTTTCCCCTCAAAAAAGAGGGTGTATATTGTCTGTACTGTTCTTTGCAAAGAGGCAAATTGCTGGGAGGTAGAGGCAGATATTTTTCCCTTCTTTTCCTCCCCAAAACGAGGTGTGTCTTATACTTTGGAGTGTCTTATACTCTGAAAAATACGGTATTTTTGTGCAAATGTGCATGTGTGCAGAGTGCACATCTGGTGTGCGGGCGAGTGAACTGAACTGGGAGCAACACACTCCTGACCGATTCATAGTGCTTTTATAGCCCTCTCTAAGTGGTTTACACAGTTAGCATGTAGCTCCCAACAGTCTACACAAACAAACCGTTACAATAGCAGCAATATAAATTTCCACATGTCTTCTTGAAGAGATCCCTCTTTACCGTTGTCGCAAAGAGTATTAAAGAAGACAGCAATCCAAAGAGGAAAGTGCAATTTTAGGGCACATCAAGAGAAAGAGAGTTTCTAGGTCTCGGGAAATCAATGTTCCATTATGTCCAGCATCCATCAACTTCAATCTGAGTGCATGTCATATACCCAGGCAGCTGTTAACCCTCCTGGTCTCATTTTGTCTTTTTCTTTGGACAAATTGTTTTACATATTAAAACAAAACAAAACTGTAATTTGCAGTAATCAACTACGTTTCTTTTACAAGAATAAACAAAATGAAATTCAATGTAGAGAAAATTAAAGTCTTACACGTAGGCAAGAAAAACCAAAAGTACACATATAGACTGGGTGAAACCAGGTTTAATACAATACAATAGCAGAGTTGGAAGGGACCTTGGAGGTCATCTAGTCCAACTCCCTGCCTAGGCAGGAAACTCTATACCATTTCAGACAAATGGCTATCCAACATCTTCTTGAAGACTTCAAGTGTTCGGGCATTCACAACTTCTGGAGGCAACTTCTGTTCCACTGATTAATTGTTCTAACTGTCAGGAAATTTCTCCTCAGTTCTACGTTGCTTCTCTCCTTGATTAGTTTCCACCCATTGCTTCTTGTTCTGCCCTCAGGTGCATTAGAGAATAGTTTGACTCCCTCTTCTTTGTGGCAACCCCTGAGATATTGGAATACTGCTACCATGTCTCCCCTAGTCCTTCTTTTCATTAAACTAGACATATCCAGTTCCTGCAACCGTTCCTCATATGTTTTAGTCTCCAGTCCCCTAATCATCTTTGTTGCTCTTCTCTGCACTCTTTCTAGAGTCTCCACATCTTTTCTACATCGTGGTGACCAAAACTGAATGCAGTATTCCAAGTGTGGCCTTACCAAGGCCTTATAAAGTGGTATTAACACTTCACATGATCTTGTTAATACCACTTTATAATGCCTTGGTAAGGCCAGTAACTGTGAGAGGGATCTTGGTGTCTTAGTGGACAGCCAGTTAAATATGAGCCAGTAGTGTGCAACCGCAGCCAAAAAAGCCAATGCAATCGAACTTTCATTAACAGAGAGATACAATCAAGATCAACCGAGGTACTATTACCACTCTATAAAGTCGTAATAAGCCACATCCAGAATACTGTATCCAGTTTTAGTCACCACACTATAAAAAAGACTCTAGAAAGAGTGCAGAGAAGAGCAACCAATTTGATTAGGGGACAGGCGACTAAAACATACAATGAATGATTGCAGGAACCGGGCATGGCTAGTCTAGTGAAGAGAAGGACCAGGGGAGGCAGGAGAGCAGTCTTCCAATACTTGAGGGCTGCTACAGAGAGGAAGGGGTCAAGCTATTTTCCAAGGCACCTGAAAGCCAGACAAGGAACAATGGATGGAAACTGATCAAGGAGAGATTCAACCTTGAAATAAGGAGAAATTTTCGGACAGTGAGAACAATAAAGCAATGGAACAGAAGTTGCCTTCGGAAGTTGTGGGAGCTTCATCACTGTAGGCTTTCAAAAAGAGACTGGACTGTCATCTGTCAGAAATGGTGTAGGATCTCCTGCTTGGGCAAAGGGTTGGACTAGATGATCTACAAGGTCCCTTCCAACTCCTTCCAACACATCTGTAGAATCTGTAGACAAATTGCTTTCCATATTAAAACAAAACAAAGCAGCAATTCGGAGTGATCAACAAGGTTTATTTTATAAGAATAGTTCATAGGACTAATATATGGGCACAAAGCATTTTTATTAAGGGGATGCTTTGATTTGGGTGTTTGTTTATTTTTAATTTAACAATTAAAAAAAAAGAATTTAATGCAGGTAGAACAAGGAGCCTAACAGACTCCAAAGAAGACCTTAATATCTGCAGGCACCATGATGTTGACTATTGATATACAATCAAGCCAGGGCTTTTAAAGACAATTTGGGGATGCAGTTCAAAGCTTAGGCCAACCTTTGAGATCACGAACTCTTCACTTTTGCAAAAAAGCTGCAGGTTTTGGCGCCCAGAAATGCACCGGAGTCAAGGAAACAATCCACGTTTCTCTAGAGAGGAAAACAATGTGTTGACTTAGCGAGATTGGGTGGCAGCCTCGGATTGTATCACTTGAAGCTACCACCTGGACCTTGGACATTTGATTGCTCAGGGGTTGGATGGAAGGTGAGAGGTACAGAAACAGGATCGTTCCCCTTGTCAGAAGGTCGCAAAAGGTGATCCTATGACCCCGGGACACTGCAACCGTCATAAATATGAGCCACTTGCCAAGCGTCCAAATTTTGATCATGGGACCACAGTGTTTCTGCAATGGTCATAAGTCACTTCTGTCAGTGCCATTGTAACTTTGGATGGTCACCAAAGGAATTTTTGTAAACTGAGGATTACCTGTCCTAAAGGTAGTCCCTGCTTTTTTTCAGGAGGCAAACTGGAGTTTCTTGGATTTTTTTTTCTTTTGAAGACCTTTAACTTCTCATCCAAGAAGCTTCTTCAGGTTTGACAGGATAGTGGGGAAATGGAAGGATTTACTGTATTTTTCAGAGTATAAGATGCACCATTTTTCCTCAAAAGAGAGGCTGAAAATCTGGGTGCGCCTTATACACTGAATACAGCAATTTTGGCCTCCTGAAACCCCACCACTTTGCAAAAATGGCCGTGCATAGCCTTTATGAGGCTTGTAGAGTGCTCCTGGGGGCTGGGGAGGGCAGAAATGAGTGGGAAACGGGCTGTTTTTTGCTCAATTGTGCCCCCCCCAGCCCCCAGGAGCACTCTATAAGCCTCCTAAAGGCTACACCTGCCCTTTTTATTTGACAAAAAACAGAGCCGTTTTTGCAAAAAAGGGCCGTTTTGGGGAGGTCTGCAGAGTGCAAAAACTTTTTTTTTTAATTTGCCTCTTCAAAACCTTGGTGTGTCTTATACTCTGAAAAATACGGTATATTTTGTCTCCCCATCATCCAGTGCTCAGTGAACGGAAGCGTGTTGTTAAACCAATAGGATCGCACCCCTGCCAAACCCTTTTGCATTTCGGTAATTAATGACTACGGGCCTCACGGTTTATGGATGGATGTTATAGTGCAGTTCAGAAGTGGGTTCCTACTGGTTCAGCCCGGTTTGGCAGAGTAGGAGGTAACTCAGCCTGCCACACCCCTGAACTGGTTCTATCAGCGGTGCCATAGGAGCCGCCATCTTGTTTTTTGCTTCTGTGCATGTGCAGAAAGTTTTTTCATACTGCACATGTGCATGTAGCACACATCAAGCACGTGCATGCGTGCAAAGGGCATCCCTGAGCGATCCGGCAGTAGCAGCAGCCGTAACCCATCCCTGGTGCAGCTGTAACTGACAGACGAGAATCCACATTTTAATATAGATTTTATCTGTTATTTATGATTTTATTCTAGAACTAGCTGTTCCCGGCCACACATTGCTGCGGCCCAGTCTGGTTAAATGGCCAACCAATCTGTGTGTAGATCTACACCTGCACACACAAACACGTACACACAACCACCATGTAACCCCCAACCTACCTACTGTTTTTCTCCCTCTACCTACCTACCTACCTACCTACTGTATTTCTCCGTCTCTCTATCCCTCTCCCTCCCTCCCTCCCTTCTGTATTTCTCCCTCTCCCTCTCTATCCTTCTCCCTACCTACCTACCTACTGTATTTCTCCCTCCGTCTATCCCTCTACCTACCTACTTACCTACCTACCTACTGTATTTCTCAGAGTATTTTATGTCATAAAGTTTTATGTCATAAAGGATGACATAATACCTGTGGCCCACCTGTGGTCTACCTACCTTTTAAACAATTTTTTACATTTATGTTGCGTATACCTGGCACAGGTGTGACATCTACACAATATATATCATTGGTGCTGTATTTCAAAGGAACGTTGTGTGAAAATTTGGAAGTGATCGGTGCAGTACTTTCGGAGATCAGCGGTTTTGAACAAACTCTTGTTACATTTTTATTTATATAAGATTTTTAACTGGATATTCCTTGAGTGTTTTTTTTTTTAATTTGTTCTGATCTCTGGTCTTTTGACTGTAATGATTTAAAATAAATGGTGTTTTTTTTGTCAGATAGATAGGCTTTCTACTATTTTTGTTTATTAATTAAATTTACATTCCCACTATCCAAAGTCATTCTGTCAATGGAGAATGCACACACCTGAAAGTTTTTACTTACCTTTCAAAAAGACCACAGAAGACTTGGAAAGGCCTGTGACTTTTCTGGCCTGCAATAAATCATGCCTCCAGCTGATAAGCAAAGTGGTCTCACCTTGAAACCATCCCAGGGAAGGATGTGAAAGGGTTGGCTTGCAAACAGAACAAGGAATCAAGAATCCCCATAAAACCTGCCACCTGCACACTTAAAGGTTGTTAACACGCCCTCGCCCCAAAACAATTGTATTTATTCCTTTATTTATTTGCTTGTCAAACATGCACAGGATAGCAGGCATAAGTATAAACATGGACATGAACAAAGGAAATGAATACAAATAAATGGGGACAGTAGGACAGGGACGGAAGGCACGCTGGTGCGCTTATGCACGCCCCCTTTACGGACCCCTTAGGAACGGGGTGAGGCCCATGGTAGACAGTTTGAGATTGAAGCTGTGGAGGGTTTGAGGATGTAACAACAGAGTCAGGTAGAGCATTCCAGGCATTGACCACTCTGTTGCTGAAGTCGTATTTTCTGCAATCGAGTTTGGGGAGATTTACCTTGAGTTTATAGGTGGTACCTGGCTCAATAGCAGTAACTGTGAAAGAGATCTTGGAGTCCTAGTAGACAACCATTTAAATATGAACCAGCCGTGTGCAGCAGCTGCCAAAAAAGCCAACACAGCTCTAGGCTGCATAAACAGAGGGATAGAATCAAGATCACGTGAAGGGTTAATACCACTGTATAGTGCCTTGGTAAGGCCACACTTGGAATACGGCATTCAGTTTTGGTCACCACGATGTAGCAAAGATGTGGAGACTCTAGAAAGAGTGCAGAGAAGAGCAACAGAGATGATTAGGGGACTGGAGACTAAAACATATGAGGAACGGTTGCAGGAACTGGGTATGTCTAGTTTAATAAAAAGGAAGACTAGGGGAGACATGATAGCAGCCTTCCAATATCTCAGGGGTTGCCACAAAGAAGAGGGAGTCAAGCTATTCTCCAGGGCACCTGAGGGTAGAACAAGAAGCAATGGGTGGAAACTAATCAAGGAGAGAAGCAACTTAGAACTGAGGAGAAATTTCCTGACAGTCAGAACAATTAATCAGTGGAACAGAAGTTGCCTCCAGAAGTTGTGAATGCCCCAACACTGGAAGACTTTAAGAAGATGTTGGATAGCCATTTGTCTGAAACAGTATAGAGCTTCCTGCCTAGGGAGGGATTTGGACTAGATGACCTCCAAGGTCCCTTCCAACTCTGCTATTGTATTATTGTATTAAGAATTGCGATAACGAGATGAAAATTCAGTGAAGCTTGAATTCCTCCTGAAGGATCTATATATAGTGAGATGATTTTCTCTTGCCAACACTGCAGTTCTTTTACTGATCCCTCGTCTCAAACGGGCTAATATGTTAAGAGGTTAGCCAAGGGACATCACATTGAATTATAATACTGCAGTGCAAGGCAAGGTGTTGGAAAGATTTTTCTGTTTCACTGCATTTTCCGCATTGACCCTCTACATCTGTGCTAAGAATCATACCAGAGATGATTCTTTAGGGCTTTCCATTATCAAAAGCAGTTACAGGTCGTAGAGCTAAGGAGAAATTTCCTGAGAGCGAGAACAATTAATCAGTGGAACAACCTGCCTCTGGAAGTTGTGGGTGCTCCAACACTGGTTGTTTTAAAGAAGAGATTGGATAACCATTTGTCTGAAGTGGTGTAGGATTTCCTGCCTGAGCAGGGGGTTGGACTAGAAGACCTCCAAGGTCCCTTCCTAGTCTGTTGTTCTGTTCTGTCGTCCTTGACTTACAAGTATTTCTTTAGCGGCTGTTTGAAATTGCACCACCACTGAAAAAGTGACTTACAACTGGCCCTCACGCTTATAACCATTGTAGCCTCCCTAGTAGTGTGATCAAAATTTGGGTACTTGGCAACCGTTATGCATTTATGAAAAAGGGCTCAGTGGCGAAGAGGCTGAGCTTGTCGATCAGAAAAGTCAGCAGTTCAGCAGTTCGAATCTCTAGTGGCAAGTAATGGAGGGAGCTCCCGTTCCTTGTCCCAGCTTCTGCCAACCTAGCAGTTCCAAAGCATGTAAAAATGCAGGTAGAAAACTAGGAACTACCTTTGGTGGGAAGGCAACAGCACCCTTTGTCATCGTGGTATATAAATATTGCCTACCCAACACTAGGAGTATACTCCTAACACTGACGTTTATCTGAACGTTCTAGGCTGCATCAACAGAGGGATAGAATCTAGATCACGTGAAGGGTTAATGCCACTGTATAGTGCCTTGGTAAGGCCACACTTGGAATACTGCATACAGTTTTGGTCGCCACGATGTAGAAAAGACGTGGAGACTCTGGAAAGAGTGCAGAGAAGAGCAACAAAGAGGATTAGGGGACTGGAGACTAAAACATATGAAGAACGGTTGCAGGAACTGGGTGTGTCTAGTTTGATGAAGAGAAGGACCAGGGGAGACATGATAGCAGTGTTCCGATATCTCAGAGGGTGCCACAAAGAAGAGGGAGTCAAACTATTCTCCAAGGCACCTGGGGGCAGGACAAGAAGCAACGGGTGGAAACTAATCAAGGAGAGAAGCAACTTAGAACTAAGGAGAAATTTCCTGACAGTTAGAACAATTAAC